>JAVKPL010012861.1:0-66232 GCA_032173675.1 Gastrolobium villosum | reverse complement strand
CATAGACTTCTTAACACATTCATCATGTTCCATGTTAACAGTGAATTTACCTGTAGTGGTAAATTCAGGGGGTCCTTATTAAGCAGCAACCGCTGTGAGAACAAGACTTTGTGCATGGAGAAACTTTCACTGGTGCTCCCTGAAACGCCACCATACTTCCCAAGGCAGTTTGGACGCTGTGCTGTTATTGGTAATTCAGGAGATCTCTTGAAAACAAAATTTGGGAAAGAGATAGATGATTATGATGCTGTCATTAGAGAGAATGGTGCTCCAACACAGGTTAGTTTCTGAACAGGGTATCTTGGTTGCTCTTTCTCTCCCCCATTCTCCCTCTCTCTCTTAAATTCCTAACCTTTTACACCTCAAATTTATTGATGACTGCAGAATTACACTGATTATGTGGGTAGGAAAAGCACATTTCGTCTTCTAAACCGAGGATCTGCCAAAGCACTTGATAAAGTTGTAGAATTAGATGGTATCACCACTAGTTATTTTGAGTCCCACTTGTTATATTGCCTGTTATGAGTAACTGGAACCTTACTAGAAATGCTATTTCTGCAGAACAAAAAAAAGAAGTCTTGATAGTAAAAACAACAATTCATGATATCATGAGCAAAATGATTCAGGTATGTTTCCTCCTCAAAAGAAACACTTCCATAATCTTTGCATATATTTTTTATACCAAAAAGTAGGGGAAAGGCTGCCTAGAGTATTCCCTTCCCCAGACACTCACGAAGTGGGTATTTGAACTGGGTCGGCCCTTTTAAAGTCTATATGCACTTCGGCAATTTTTTGATGTAGTAAATCCATTGCTTTGGGGTGAATTGTCTTATCAAGCTGTAATATACCCATTTTCTTTTTCTTTTTTTGGGGTAACCTTTCATACCCACTTGCATAGCAATTGGCTTTTGTTTTCTGCAGGAAGTTCCCATAAAAAATCCTGTATATCTCATGCTTGGTGCATCCTTTGGTTCAGCGGCAAAAGGAACTGGACTTAAGGCTCTGGAATTTGCTCTCTCTATGTGTGAATCAGTGGATATGTATGGTTTCACTGTGGATCCTGGATATAAAGAATGGTATAGTATTTTCTATTGACAATTAAGTACTTTGATTAAAATGATTATTTTCATTCGAGTCTAATAGTTTCCTGATTAGCAAGCATTACATTTATCTTTTAGGACAAGATATTTCTCCGAATCTCGTCAAGGTCATACCCCATTGCATGGTAGAGCTTATTACCAGATGATGGAGTGCTTGGGAGTAAGTAAACTGCACTCCTTACTGTATGTAGAAATCACTTAGAATCCGTCAATTTTTCATCACGAAACATGACTTAGAGTTGTTGTCCTAGGTTTAAGACATACTAATGGCTTCCTTAGGTACCAAAAGAAAGTAGAGTTTCCCCCTCCTATTATTGGCTTTGAAACCAAATCTAACCAAATAACCATGTTATATATTAGATTTCTGTGTAGGTATGTGTAGTTGTGTACACTGTACATTTTAAACCTTTTCTTTATAACTTTATGTCTCTGGGCAGACAATCACCTCATTTTGCCACATACACCAATTCACCATGCCTCTCTGTTTCTATTTTGTCCTCTCTGCTAATCAGAATTGATTGCCTTCTGCCCTTCTCCCTTGCCTTCATCTCTTTTTCTCCCTCCTTCCTATTCTTGACTTTCTCTTCTCTAGCCTAACCAAGTGATGCCCTCTACACTAAAATAGATAATATGAAATAACTCCATCTCTGGTGCTGCCGTGTAAATCTGCATTTTGGATCCCACTGCTGCTATTGCATTTTCAACCACACCTACCTTTCCGTCATTTATGTTTCAGTGAAAATCTTACAATTTTAAGTTCAATAGATGCAAGGTCTATATGTTTTTGAAAAACTAAGCTTAGAAGTTGTTTTTGACTTCTCAATCTGACCTTTTTTTAAAAAAAAAAAAAAAAATTCCCCTTGAGCGACAAACCTGATTGACCTTACTGTTAACTTTTTACTTGATCCAAGATCATTCTGTGTTGAGTTATTGATATGAGCATGATCATCTTGTTGCTTGTTTTTCTAAATTTTAATTGTTTACTTTCTCTATCTGCTTCCATTGTCAAGCTTATCAAGATCCATTCTCCCATGAGAGCTAATCCAAACCGTGTTGTAAAATGGGTTCCAAGCGACCAAATCATCAGAAATGCTAGGATTGCATCAGAAAAATTATTGAGGTATTTTTTCCATACTCTCCGTGCCTATTGTTTTAACATTTTTATATCAATTTTACCAGGGGACCTGATGTATAATTGCAATTGAAATTGTCATAATATATCATGTCTTGAGCAAGAAAAATTTGAAATTGTAATCCTGCTCAAGTTGAGTGTGATATCTAGTAGTTTATGTTACTACAACAAATACAAAAACTTTTCCCACTAGTTGAGGTTAGTATGGACCAAATGACATCATTGTATTCTATTAAAAATTTGGTCTTCAGAGGCCATTAAGATCTAAGTCCTTTCTAACGGTTTCACTTAGTGTTTTTCTTGGTCTCCCTTTACCTCTAAGTCTCTAACTTTATGGCTATCTTCCATTTGATCAACTACATTGTCAAACCATCTCAGGCGTGATTCTATCGTTCTTTTCTTAATAGGTGCTTTTCTTACTTTCTCTGCATTCATTTTTTATCTTATCAATTCTTGTATATCCATTCATCCTTCAACATTCTCATCTCTACAACATTTAGCTTATTCTCTTGTTGGCACTGACTGCATAGCATTCATTACCTCAAACCATCCTTTAAGCTTAAGAGGCATCCTTCGTTCACAAATAACACATCAAGAATTCCTCTATGTCACCCACCTATCTCCCTATGATTTATACCTCCCTCTATTTCTGTTACTTTGTATGATAGATCCAAGCCTAAACCATGCGACCTGTGATGTGGTATGATCTCCAATCTAGGGCTTTATGTTAACAAAAAAAAAAAAAATAACGGTTTAATAGTCAATTAATAGACCCGGCATGTCTATGAGTAAGTTTTGACCTGTTCCCATTGGAAAACTGGCAAATCCCAAAGGTTATGACATTTTTTTATGGTAATACCCAGGTTATAACTTCATTTGGCATCTGTCATGCACCTCTGCTAGGCCTTCAAGTAATATGTCCAACTGTAAAGTCAGAGATATCAAATAGTAAAATTTGAGAATGCACGTTGTATTGGTCATTAGCCTAATACAAACACCGCACTTATCTTGCTCACAGTTGTGGCATGTTGTTAATTGTTGTTTGAAATTAATTGAGTTGTGCCTAGTGAATGGAGATTGATTCCATCTGACACTAGATGAAATTTTCTACATTTTATGATTCTTACAGGAGAGTTGGAGCAGGATCTGGAGATCCACTGAGTGCATGTTCCATTATTAAGAAGCTAGTTAAACGAAATCTAAATGCAGTTTCAAAGCTCCGAAAGCCGGCACTTGATCACATAAAATACGTGAAGAGCACAACCATGTATCCTTTGGAGCATAGTCCTGGACATGGATTGCTTTGCACTGTATCAACTGAGTGACTGTATAGTGATTTATTGATTTCAGCTCGGGCTGTCAGGAAGCATCTAACCCCCAAAATTTTACCAAATCTTTTGTTTGTTCATCTTTTACAAAATATATTTGTTGATTGACGCTAAAAAAATAGCGATGAAGTACCCTTTTCCTCAACAATGTGTCAGCAAAGCCCTATATATATTTTATGGGGGTTGAGTTTCTTATGTTACCGGAGAACTCATCCCTTCCAGCAGAGAAACAACAGTTTGTGTTTTTTTTTTTTTTAACTACAAATGGGCCACACATAAAAAATTGTGCCTGCAACGGGAGAAGTGATGCTTCCTGTTGCAACTATAATACCCATATTTTATTCATCCTCATCCCTTCTTTTGTCAAAAAAATTTTGTTTTGTTTTTTAAAAAGTGCAGTTGTTTAATGAAATGATGCAGATCAGCTAGGAGAAAGTTTTGTATCATGTATATTGCTCTGTTGACTTACAATGGATTGAGCTGTATTTTTTGCCCTCTGAATAATTTTCAAAGTTTTATTAGAGCAAGTTAGAGCTTGACATGTTCCTGTATGCCTTGCTGTTTTCGTTTTGAACTATGTTGGATCCTTTGAATCCTACTGGAGTAGTCCTGGATTTCTTAATAACTCACATTAAATACATAGGCTTTGTTTGATTTCTCTTTTGAAAAACAGTTTTTTAGTTTTCAGAATAAAAAAATTAAAAAATTCGTTTGGTAAGACCCATTTCGTAAAAAATGTTTTGAAAATTATAACTGTTTTATTATTTTTAAAATTAAATTTAGAGAACATGTATGAGTAGATTTTGTTTTCTGTTTTTGTTTTTAACTTTCAAAAAAGAAAAAAAAATATAGTAAATAACTGTTTCCATGACTATTTTACAAAATAGTTTTAAGAGCAAAAAAATTAGAACATAATCAAACAGATTTTAGTTTCCATGTTAGAAATCTTAATGAGTAGCACACCGCAAATATGGTAGATGTGTTTTTTGTTCAATATGTTTGCTTCAAATCATAATGTTTGGGTGGTGATAACATTTCACATCTCATATAGTATCGCACGCTTCCTTTTAAGTTTTCCAGTTCTTGGTTTTGATCTACTTGAGCCATTATTCCCTCATTGGATGCTTGTAGCATAAAAAGGAATAGTTGAATAAACTTTTGAAAGATTTGCAGGATAGTATAAGTTTTATCCAAGAATGAGCTACGCTATTGATGTATAACTTTTAAAATGGACTAAACTATCAACTTTTAAAAATTAAGAATAACATAGGTGATTAAAAGTACAATAGAGTTCATCTCTCTGAGGAAAATATGTTATAATTTAATATAAAAGGATGGGTTTTTATTATAACTAAAAAATTATAAATAAATCTATAACTTGACCCAATAATACACTTCCAATATAGTCAAACTCATTACGCGAATTATATGTCAACTTACTAACAAATCTAATCTCAAGGATAAAAATCACACAGGTATCTAAAAATTGTATTTTTTTTTACGGAAAAGTTTCATTGAAAATTGTAAAAATTCCGTTGAAAACTTTGTTTTTGATGGAATTAACGACCGAATTCAAGCAGTCAAATTTCTCTTCATTGATAACAATTTTTTCGAGAGAATTAGAGATTCAGTCGTAAAATTTCGATGGAATTTATTTCTGTAAAAATTTTCAACGAAAAATCAATGGAATTCCGTCGAAAATTATTGTGATGGTTTTCGACGAAAAATGAATTCGGTCAAAAGTTTTCAACGAAAAATTTATGAATTTTCGTCGAAAATATATGTAAAGATTTTCAACGGAAAACAAATTTCGTTGAAAATTTTCCACGGAAAATTAATGAAATTCCGTAAAAAATTATTGTAAAGGTTTTCGACGGAATCCAAGAAATGGATCCCGTCGAAAGTTTTCCACGGAAAATCAATGAATTTTTGTTGAAAATTGATGTATAAAATTTCGATGGAAATTTTTTTTGTTTTAGAGTTTTTTTTTTTTTTAATTTCACTTCAACAAAATTAATACCAATTTTCTATACTACACCTGATAAAAATATATAATAATAAAAAAATGGGTTTTACTTCTCTCATGTTGTATAAGAGAAGTTATCTTATGTTGTAAGATAAATTAAGTGGGGCCCACCAATTTAAAAAAAAAAAAAAAAAAGAGGCACTCTTTTTACGTTAGTGTAAAATGAGAGAGGAGTCTTATGTAACATAAGAGTATAATTTTCCCAAAAAAATAACATATCAAAATCAAATCTCCTTAATTAATACATTAAATGCATAAAAGTCTATATCAAATATTAGGCTAAGTATTACAAAAGGCTTATACAATTAGGGAGCGGTATACAATAAATATATATTGTATTCATACCTAAGAGTGATAAGTTTTGCAGACATAGGATCAGAAGCCTCTTGGAATATCTTCATACACATGGATAATGATTTTAAGTGGGTGAACTTGAAATATTCTTCCATGGTCAAGCTCTCCTTTGACTTGAACCCTTCTTGGTCTTTTTCTATATCTCTGACCATCTTCTTCTTCATTAGGAGCATCATCTTCCAATTTGGAACAACCCACGGTAGGTGAAGTGCCTGATTAATACAATCACATTATAGTGAATCCTTAAGATCATGTATATTTTAAGATCATGTATATTTTAAAATATTCATGATCTTAAATGGAACTTAAAATCTTTCAATCACATGCAATCCAGTTAATATGTATTGTCAACAAACTATATAAAATATATGAATTTAATTGCGGGTATAAAATATCTAATGTTACTTTAAAAAACTTTATTTAATATTGATTTAAACGACTTCATTGTGAGATTGAAAGATTTAAAATTCAGAATGATAAAGACTATTATAATCTTCGAATAAATCAAAATTATATATACATCATAATTTTTGGCGTAAAATAATATTGTTCTGGTACATATTAGATAAAATTTTATGAAGTAACGTCAGGAAAAATGAAACCTTTAATAAAACAAAATTCTATAAATCTACAACAAAAGCATTAAAAAAAATAATGTTCTATTTACCGGGAAAAAAAACTGTTTATAGAATTATTATTATTATTTTATTGAGTAAAACTCTTTTTCAATCCCTATACAAAATATGATCTCACTTTCGTCCTTTATAAAAAAATATATCCATGTTATTCTTTTTTTGGGACTAATATAAGTCTTCACTGAATTTTTGAGGATCACAAAGAACTGAAATTGTAGAATTGTAGAGAGACTAAAAATTGCTTACGAATAAAAAGAGAGACTAAAAATTAACTTTTTTTACTCAAAATAGACTTTATTGTATTTTATTATTATTCCTTGACTTTCAATACAACACAAGGCAAGACATACACACTAGTGAGTCCTGCTCCTATCGCTTCATTCACTCACTCCACACTCTGCGCGCTGTGCCCTCTGTCTTTCTTCTTATTCACTCTGGCTCTTACTATTTCTTTTTTTTTTTTTTATTTTTTTTTTAAATAATCAAAATCTCATCACACACAAAACCCAAACACCATAATCAAATCCCTCTTCAAAATCCTGAAATCGAACGAAACAGTAACAAGAAGGACTCTGTTTGTTTGCACTATCTCTGTTCTGTTGTTCACCCTCGGCGGAGACGGCAGTAAATGGCAGAGGTTCCGGCGCCGGAGGGGCAGATGAACGGCGGAGCAACGGTGGCGCTGAACCCCTCCGAACCCATCGGATCGAAGCGCCAGCGGAGGCCCAGCGTCCGATTGGGCGACATCGGAGACCAGCCCTACGATTCCCACCCTCGCCGGACCACCAAGCCTTGGAGGCTCGCCGTCGACAACCACCACCACCTCCACCGCAAGGACGCCGCCAACGCCTCAGGTAAACCCTCAAAGACTCGACCTTTAACCAATTTGTCATCGGGCGGCGCCGCCGCCGAGTTCAGCGAAACCCTAGAGGTCGAAGAGAGAGAAGGCAACTTGGACAGCGTCGTGATTGGTAGCTGGAAAGTGAAGGATTCTAAGAAGAGGGGTTCCGTCGCCACTAAGAGGGTCAGATCAAATTGGGTTCCGAGAATCGACGAAGAAGGTGAAGGTGGCGGTGGCGGTGAAGGAGAAGATAAATATAGCGGTGGTGAAGATTTGGAAGATGGGTATAGGGATTTTGAGGTGGAAATTTCGGAAAGCCCTATTCATTCTATGGAGAATTTGGGTGTTGATGGTCATGGGAATGAGCATTATCATCAGGGAAATAGGAGGTCTATTAGGGGTAGGGAACATCACGATGGGATTGAGCTTTCTGGGCCTTCTGATACTGATAGGAATGGGAACGAAGGAAGAGGGAGGTTTGGAGAAGATGGGGTCAGGATTTGGCTTAATGAGTTAGGGTTAGGTCGATATGCTCCTGTCTTCGAAATCCATGAGGTTGATGATGAGGTTTTGCCCTTGTTAACTCTAGAAGATCTCAAAGATATGGGGATTAATGCTGTTGGGTCAAGAAGGAAAATGTACTGTGCAATTCAGAAGCTTGGGAAGGGGTTCTCCTGAGTTTTTTTTTGTTTTTTTGGTCTTTTTTACTTCACCTTATGTAGCATGGGAGAATTCTCAGCCATTGCAAATTAAGATGCATGTCTGAACTCTTGAGTTGTAGAATATGTTCTCACATAACTTGTTAGGCTTTTGGAATGATTAGGTCCTCCCTCACATGTTCTTATTTTTGTCAATCCAGTGCAGGTACATATATGACTGCTAATTTTCTTGGAGTAGTTCTTTGTTGAATTTCCTGAAGTAATTCCTTGGTGTATCATTGATGAGTCGGAAAAATTAATCATGAGAGGGTGGGAGGGGGGGATCTCTTTTAAGGAATTCGGAAAGTTTTTGCTTATAACATAAAGGACGTGCTGTTTGATTTCTCCATTCTATCCATTGGGTAATGAAAGATGAATCTTTGTACTTTTTATGTATGCATTCCGTGGCTCTCTTTTCCTCTTTGTACTTATAAATGTGCTATTATTCTTCAAGAGTTACCATACCAGAGGAATCAATAAAAGCCTTTTTTTGTTGATTTAACATATCATTTATGACATTTTTTTGGTTAAATCAGTTATTGCAACTGTTTTTGTGCTTCTATTTTGTAGATATCATCGTTGCTGTTAGGTATGTTTAATACTATTATTGTCCTATCCAAAGTAGTTAATGTACTCTGTATGTTTAGTTACTGTTTTTTGGTGTTGCCTCCGAAGCCTTTTTGTTAGTGTTAGTCAGTGAATAATGTTGTTAAACAGAGATGATATAGAGCATGCAGTATTGCAAATATTCTCGTTGTCTTATATATATAATGATGGATGTGCCTACTGAAGTGGCAAATTTGGTGGTTAGTTGTTAGTGGATTATTTTGGTAAAGTGTGTCGTCATCGCTTGAGAGGGTCCTGATGCTTCTTAAGTTTGAGTACATATTTCCACTATTTTCTACTATGTCCATGTTTGGATTAACACGATTTTAATTCTCCTGGTGGTGGGATTTACACAGAATGAAATCTTCAGATGGTGGATAAATTTGACAAACGATGAGGTATGAGAAGTAAACTCCATTGACAGGATGGGTGCTTACTAAAGGAATAACATTTTGGGTTTTATAGAGAGAAACCCTCTTATGCACACACAAAGTGCAATGTGGGTCCCACTAATCAATTATGGAATTATTGTTAGGTAATAATTATCTTATGTTGCATGAGATAAAATAGAGACAAAGTAGTGGAGTCCACTATTTTGTTTTTTTTTTTTTTTTAAATAGTGGACCCCACTATCTTGTCTCTGTTGCACGAGATAATTATCTCATGCAACATGAGATAAATAGATCCCTTTATTGTTTGGGTTTATTGTTTCTCATATTGTAAGGGAGATATATTTATTTTTTATACATACATAAAAGTGTGTGAGATTCGTATTTTCTGTTTCTCTTTATTCTCCTTACATGAGCCTATATATTTTTATGTGTGTGTAACATAAAATTTATTTGAGAAATATTAACCCCATCAATTATATAAGGAAGTAATGAGGGTTATAATGCCAAGGAGTACCCTTGTGACTTCTGCAATTGGAATAAATTTTTGGTGCTACTTTAGATTCAGTGCATCTCATCAATAGAAGCATTACACATCAGAGGAGAGAGAAAAAATTTGGCAGAGAAAAGAGAACTTTAACTGACATGTAAAATTTATATTGGTAGGATACACTAAATCTTTGGTGCAAAAGTAGCACCAAATACTTATTCCTGCAATTGGGACCAAAGAATTTTCTCATGCTGAGTCTCGGCAGGCTAATAAAAGAGTGATCAATGGTGAGGAATGGATTTTAAGTCATGCATTCTAGCCATGCTAATAACTGATTGATTAATGAGGGAAGAATGTGTATTTGATGATTGCATTCAATGAATAGCGAGCACCTGCTTATTGGATGGCATTCAAATCATGTGCTAGTGAGATCCCTAGCGGGAGAAAAGTCAGAAACAAATAATGGCATTCGATATAACAGCCAGACCGGCAAATGTTATGATTCATAGGGAAAAAAATTAATTTATTGTTTTTTTAATAAAAAATTACGAAAAATAGTCGTTTTGAAATTAATTACGAAAATATAGTAGTCAAACACGCTCACATGGGGCGTGTTCCAATGGAGAGAAACACGCCCATGTGGGGCGTGACCTAAGCGTGAGACACGCCCACATGGGGTGTGATCAGGTTGAAGAGAGACACACCCACGTTTGGGCATGACCGAGGAGAGAGACACGCCCTAAATTGGGCGTGACCGAGGAGAGAGACACGCCCCCACTGGGGCGTGTTTCACCAGGTGCTGCCACGTGGCACAAAAGTCAATAGTTTGATCGTAAAATTTTGGAAGTCCATAACTTTTGACTCGGGTGTCCGAATTAGGTAATATTTTTTTTGATTCAATGTAACTTTTCGAGATCTACGTAATGACATCTCACTTGACATATTTTGTCTCTCACAAAAAAATTGCTTACAACATTGATACCATAATAACGTTTAAACCCAAATTAATAAACAGAAAATCACTATTATGATTAGGAACAATTATAGTAAAGATCCTTATTTTTTTTTTTTGAGATACTAGTAAAGATCCTTATGATTTTGGTAAAAATACATCAAAATGACATAGTTTTATTAAAAATAACATAACTTTATAATCACGAACAAAAACTTAAAAATCAAAATAAAACGAAAAGCACTCACTTAACTTTTTAATAAGTATCTTTATTATGAATGTTTCTAATCATAACAGTGATTTTCTGCTTATTATTTTGAGTTTAAACGTTCTTATGGTATCATTATTGTAAATTCAATTTTTTTTGTGAGACAAAATATGTCAAATGAGGTGTCATTACGTAGATCTCGAAAAGTTATGTGGAATAAAAAAAACATTATCTAATTCGGACACCCGAGTCAAAAGTTATGGATTTCCAAAGTTTCACAATCAAACTGTTGACTTTTGTGCCACGTGGAAGCACCCGGTGAAACACACCTCCAATGGGGCGTGTTTCTCTCCTTGGTCACGCCAAAATTGGGGCGTGTCTCTCTCCAACCAGTCACGCCCCCGTAGGGTGTGTTTGACTGCTATATTTTCGTAATTAATTTCGAAACGACTATTTTTTCATAAATTTTTATTAAAAAAGCAATAAATTAAATTTTTTGCCATGATTCATACGCTAATAATAGTAGTGTTATTTTATATATATCTATTTTTTTCCATGCCTATTTTATTTAACACTCTCAAAATACCGTTAAATCATAATAAAGGTTAATTAAAATTATGATATAATAGTGGTGTTGAAGAGTGGTAGGTAAGGTAGACATGGAAAAAAAGGTTGGGATATGTTATTGTATCTTTTTTTTGTATGCCTATTTTATCTATTACTTTTTAATACCGTTATATCAGAATCTTTACAAAGTTAGTTGAGATTCTAATCTAATAGTATTGGAGAGTGGTAGACATTGTTGTCAAAAATTAGTAACGTAGAAACGATAGAAACACAATGTAAAAACGTGTTAAAATGTAAATAGAAATAGTCCTTAATAAAAAATGGGTAAAAACACTGTAGAAAACGTAAAAATGGTAGAAACGCAATTTTTACCGTTTTTACTTAAACTCAATTTTTTATTTTTTACTTTAAAAAAAATCTATTTTCCATTTTTTTTAAATTCGATTTTCGTATATCTTATATAGTTATGTGACTTATATATTTTAAATATGAAGTTATTAATTAAATTTTGAGTAGTGACTTATGTGAATTTTTTTTTACATGTATATGTATATGATTTTGTATCTTGACCTTAAGTAGTGAAAATTTTACGTTTCGTCTCGTTTCTACGAATTACATTTTTACTACCTCATTCTGTTTCTGCGTAGAAACTCGATTTTGACTACATTGGTGGTAGTTAAAGTAGGCATGAAAAAAAAGTAGGTATAATAATGTACTATTATTCCTATATATATATATATATATATATATATATATATATATATATATATATATATATATATGAGTCAGGATTATTTTACTTACACTCTCAATCTTGACCATTGATCCCACCTATATCTAAGGGCTCTGATTTTTTAGTAATGTGAGCCATTGGATACAAGTGGATCAATGATCAAGATTGAGTGTAAGACTTTTAACTCTTACACTGGTGTAAAAATATCTTGCCCATATATATATATATATATATATATATATATATATATATATATTTACAATATAAAAGTTTGTATTGTTTTATTATTTATTACAAAAGTAGTGGACGACTAGCTAGATAAGGTATAGTTTAAATTTATTTATTGTTAATATAAAAGTTTATATTGTTAAAAAAACAATTATTAAAAATAATAGAGGAACAAATAAGAAAAAAAAGAAAAAAATAAAAATCTCATAACAAATAAATAGCTACCACGAAGTATTAAAGAGGTTAGAAAATTTTCACAAAAAAAAAAGAGGTTAGAAATTTGATTTCACATTTTTCGAACAAGTATTTAGAATTTTCTTTTCTTTTTTGGATTGCTCCACTGGTTTCCGGGGCTTCGCCCTGACTATATCCAGTCCGACCTGCGTCGGTTACCTAGTATTGGCATGTGAGTCTCCCAGCAAGTATTTAGAATTTCTAATATAACTTATATTTGATCAATTAATTGATAGGGTCATTTCTTAAATTAATAAATACCCAATTTCTTTTTGATATCAATTATCTTCAATTAGCAAAAACTATTTGATTCATATTTGTTAGTATGGTGCGATATGATACAATTCAGAATTTTCGTAAGGATTCGCTTTTTTCTACAATTGCTGCAGATAAGTTATCTACAGTAAGTCTAATACGACATCATTTTGGGGCGGAAATCATGGTGTTTTTGTAAATTTAATTTATTACAAAGTTATAATAGTTTATAATTTTTTAAGATTTCAATACCAAAATGGCGTCGTTTTGGGAATAAATGCAAATAATTTAGCTGCATTAACTACAGAATCATTTTCCATTTTTGTAATAGTTAATTGTATTAAAATGAGTTAGTATCATGTATCATAGCATGGACGGCTTGCAAGGGAATATTCACACTAAACAAGTGGGAAAAAATTGATAAGAAAAACCTTCTGCCATAACTCGAATCCGAATTAATTTAATTTTTTTGATGATTATTCTACTAAATAAGTAATTGATATTTAATAATTCACAATTGTTAATATTTAATAATTCATAAAGGGTGTGAGTTCAAACCCCTCCGGTCCATATGAGAATTTTGTTAGTAGGTGATATGTAATCCCTCCCGAAAATTCTTAAAGATGTTGGGGGTCTTCGCTAACCCTAATGGGATACCGGTGTCTAAGGAAGTACATGGGTTAGACGACCTATCAGAGATGCAGTCTAGCCTACCTTAGACTTGACCTGGCCCGCTCTATTAAAAAATAGAGCAGGTTTATGCTTTTTGAAAAATCAATTTAAAAATTAGGCCATAGGCCCACTTTAATAAAGACAGGCCTAAAAGCCTGCAAGCTAGCCTTTTAATTTTTTAACAATGTAATATATTTATTAGATATATTGTTCACTTAAAGATATATTCAGAGATCATGATTTGTAATATTAATTTTCAAAGTAATAGGATTGATGTTATTTTAATTGATCATAAATATTTATTTAAAATTTAAAATCTAATATTGCATTAAATTAGTAAAGAAAGTGCAAATTATATGTACATATATGAGATTTTCATGTGATCTTTATAAACACTATTTCATGTGTAGTTAATGAAAATATTATTTCACGTTATCTTTGTGAATAAGAAATTTTTTTCTTTATATTTTATTTTGGTTTGAGCATATAAACTTTGGGTTCATTCTTTCTGCAGTCAATATAGATAACTTATCTACATTGAACCCAAAATGACGTCATTTTTGGGTGAAAATAAATATATTTTTATAATTATAATTTATTTCAGGATTACAATAGTCTTTTGTATTATAATTTTTTAATATTTTAATTCAAAATGAAATCATTTTAGGAGTGAATATAGATAACTTATCTCTTGTATTTACTCTGTGAAAACATTAAAGCCATAAACTTTAGTTTGCAAGCCTTTAAGATCATGTTAGACTTTTTCGTTTTTTATAATATGACAGGTCAGACCTATAAATCAAGTCTGTAATAGGTTAATAACTAGGCCAGTATATATTCTAAATACTTTAGATAGACTCAGGCTATCAAAATCAAAGTCTGGCCAAACCTGGCCCATTTATATCCTTATCGGTATCTAATCTCATTTAAATTATGTACAAAGTATAGATAATTGATATTTTAAATGATAGGTTATTTCCTATTTTTCTGGTAGGATATTATGTATATTGTTTATATTATTTTGTTAATCTCTTTGGTATAAATATCCCTACTTCAGAGGAAGAAATTAATAGAGTATTATTTTATACATAGTATTGAATTCTGACATGATATTAATCACCTTCTGATCCTGGACCACGTTCTACTTTACTTTAGAGTTGCAGTAGAGATTGCTCACAACCCAGTCCAATATGATAGAACAAATTATATTGAAGTAGATAGGCAACTATTCAAACTCCTTATGTGCGTTCTGAAGAACAACTTGCAGATGTACTAACCAAAGCTGTATCAGGAAAGTTTTTGAAGAGATGATTGGCAAGTTGGGCATGGTCGACATTCATGCACCAACTTGAGGGGTAGTGTTGAAAGGAATCTTCAAATTCTATTTATTATTATTCTTATAAGATCAAAGTTGTTAAGGATGTTTGGATTTAAACGCTTGATGCACATAGTATAGATAGTTGATAGTTTAAATGATATGTTGTTTCCTATTTTTCTGGTAGGATATTATGTATATTGTTTAGATTAGTTTGTTAATCTCTTTTGTATAAATATCTCTTTAGGAAGAAATTAATAGAGTATTACTTTATACCTAGTATTGAATTCTGACACTCTTTCTCTCTCTTGGTTCCCTTCTTTTCTTTTCTTTTTAAAGAAAAGTAATTGAATGGATTGTGATCAAGAAAACATGTTCGATGATGGGTTGTATCAAGTACTGCGATCTTGATTTCACTTGATTTTTTGAACAAGTATTTAGAACTTCTAACCTATAACTAATATTTGATCAATTAATTGATAGGGAGATTTCTTAAATTAATCAATACACAATTTCTTTTTCATATCAATCATCTTCAATTAGTAAAAACTAAAAACTATTTGGCTTACCAAAAAAAAACTATTTGATTAATAAAAAAATGTATTTGATTCATAGTTGCTAGTATCGCATGATACATATCGTGCGATATGATATCATTCTGCATTTTCGTGATACGTATCGGTTTGTTGATTAGATTGGGTCTTGTATCGGACTTACAATATCAAATTGTGTATCGTACGATATGAAAATCAAATCAAAATTGACAATTTTTATATTAAATTTTTTTGAAAAGTAATTATTAATGAGAGAAAAAAACAAAGATTTGATTAATGATTTATGATTTAATTTAAAAAATCAATTAGTAAAAACCAATATTAGTTATATCACTGATAGATGCTAAGTAGAATATATTAAAAAAAAAATTACTAATTGCTACTACTAATAACTATTAATTTGAGTGGTAAGGAGTTTATTCCCCATAATTAGAGATATCGAGTTCGTGTCTTGAAAATAAAAAAAATGATCTTGTAGGAGTTGTCCCCTATAATGGGTTCGATAATGCTTGAACCGAATTAGTCAGGTAATATATATGACTGGTGATAGGAACATAAAAACGACGTCATTTTGGGTTATAAGATTAAAGAATTATAATGATAAAGACTAATATAACCCTACAATGTGTTATAAGGGAAAAGTACTTCTCCAGTCACCGGAGATAAAGTTATCTCCAGTGAGCTCAAAATGACGTCATTTTGGGGTTATAAGATTAAAAAATTATAATGATAAAGACTAATATAACCGCGCAATATATTATAATTACAAAAACACCTTGATTTCCGTCCCAAAACGACATCATTTTTAGCTAACTGGAGATAACTTTATCTCCGGTGACTGGAGAAATCCTTCACCCATATTATAATTACATAAAAGAGAAGAACACAAATGTTGCATTGGTAGGATAAATCATTCTCAACATTCCAAGCCCTAGGAGGACACAAATCAAGCCACAATAAAGAGAAGAACAATAAGCCTCCAAATGATGACATCGGAGAATGAAGTCAATCTGGCCAAAAAAATTCAATCACTGATCTGAATGAGCTACGTATAATTCTGTCACATGGCCAAACTACCCTTAGACAAAGAAAGAAGAATTTTAGATGCTTCAAGAATCTCAACACTATAAAAACTTTCCCTGCCTCTTTTATAGATTTTACATCAGGTTGGAGGTGAAGATTTTGATAGATCAATAGCTGATTTATTTGGTGCAACAACTGCACCAAAATTATATGAGGTAAATAATGGATGCTGAAGAAAGTTAAGTCTACTTATCAGGTAAATAATGCAGACTATCTCTTTGTATTTATTTCTCTCTTAAAAGACATAACTTATAGGTTAAAGCCCGCAGATCAGCCCGTAAAACATTATATTTGGCCTTAACCCATTCGGGCTTTTTTGTGGTAGGACCTGTTTTACCCCTAACCCTCAAAGCCCCATAATTTAGCGGGCTGGGTTAGGGTTGACCCGAGGGGCCAAACTTTTTCTTTAATCAAAATCTTCATTATTTAAAAAATAAAAACTGTATAAATTTTAATATTTATAAATATAAGTAAAAATTGAACTGGGTTTGACGGAGAATATAAGAGAAAGTGAAATATGAAAGAAAAGAAAATAAAATGTAGAAAAAAAGAAAGAATAAAATAATAATAGGTATGAGCAAAGAGTCTGTATAAGGACCTATATTACATGCATTTTTAAACATGAAAGTCATGAAAAAATAAAGAGTCACAAGTTATGAACCATGTGAAAGATCATTCATAATCCATGTGAAAGGTCATGCATAATCCATGTGAAAGGTCATCCATAATATTTTACAATACCCATTTGGATGTATTCTACAATTAAACTCACAATTAGTGTGATGATTATAGAATATATCAAAGGTCAGGAAAAAAGAGAGTCACATGTTATGAACTATGTGAAGTTCATCCCTAATATTTTACAACAAAAATTAATTTTTCAGTAGTGATATATTTTAACAGAGATTTTCATCTGCGCATCAATAAAAATAAAATTTTTATTGACATCTAAACATGTTATACATCCAAATTTGTATTGAAACATATTATATACAATGCACTTTGTTAATCTTGTGGATAATAATAACTAATCTTTTTTTTTTTGTAACGGTAGTAGTTAAAGAAAATCAATTATTTCACTTTCAAATATATAACATACTAAGAGCAGTTATTCAATACTGGTATTAAGATAATTTTTCCATCATTACTTTTAGTTTTCCACTATAATTGTTGTATTTACTCCCGGCGAGAAAATCTTTATTTGATAACATCATTTAATAATGAATTTAATAAAAGTAAATTTTAACTTATATTAAAATTTTGTTTATATTTTCACTTGTATATTTATGTACAAATCTTATTTTATAAAAAAAATTAAATTATAAGAAATTTGTAATTTGTATAAATATGCTAAGAAAGTGTTAAAAATTCATTTGTTAAAATATTTTTTAATGTATTAAACATGATTAAAAAAATTGTGAAATTATGATTTTGGATGGCCCGCGAGTTGGCCCTAACCAATAGGGCTTTTGGCCAATGCGGGCCTTGATTATTGAGGTTCATTTGACCCTGCGGGCTTTTTGGCCCTAACCACATGGGCTATGGCCAAATGGGACGGGCTGGCTCATTTTGACAACTATATATATATGGAAAGTATTTAATGCTTTCAAGTATTAAATGACAAGTGTATGGTTATGATTGCTCACATTTAATGCTTTCATCCTTTGTATGGTTATGATTCCCCGCATTTAATGCTTTCAAGTATATATATGGCAAGTATTTGATTGTTGTACATACAACAACTGCCGAAATATAAACCCCATATATATATATATATATATATATATATATAGAGAGATATATATATATATATAGGTAGAATACTTTGACACTAGTGTCAAATTTGAAATTTTACACCTCACCTGAGAGCCATTGGATCAAAAAAGATCAACAACTATGATTTGTAAGCATGTGACACCATTGATTTTTTTTTATCTAACGGCTATCAGATGAGGTGTTAAAGGATCCTACCTCATATATATATATATATATATATATATATATATATATATATATATATATATATATATATATATATAGATCAAGTTATGCTGATATAAAAATAATAAGTCTTACACAATACTTTAACTGTTGATTTTCGTCATTTAACTATTATAATTTATTGAGTTATATTCTTTAAGTTCTACACGTTTTAACTTGTCATGTTGTTTGATCATTGATTTGCTTGAATTTAATGGCTCAAATTTATAATAAATCAGAATCGTTAGATATAAATAGAATAAATGATTAAGATTCAGAGTGTAAGTTACGCTGATATATATATATATATATATATATATATATATATATCTTATTCATTGGTTTATTGATTATTCGACTAGTGTGATACATGGGCGGCAAAATTTTTCTTATCAAGTTTTAATACTAGTTAAACCAGAATAATCCCTTAACACTTATCCATGTTTTTAATGAAATTGTATGAAGAATCAAAGTGATGATGTGGTTTCCATGTACACAAAGTTAATACACTTGATGATTTCACATCAATATAGTTTTGATGATAACAAACAAACTCAATGCTCAAGGACAAAGCAACATCCAAAAGACATTCAAGCAAATGTGAAAGCATGCAATTCAAGCATCAAGTCTCAAGCATCAAGCCAAGTCCAAATATCTTACTGGTATATTCATTTAAGACTTAGGAAAAATATATAAAGGTGTAAAGATTCTAGCATTGCATGAGCTCAAGTTCATTCATATAATTACCCAATCAGAAATTGCTTAAAAACCTTGATCTAACAAGTCAAAAGTGCATCAAAAGGTTTTTGAAATAACGTAAGCACGTAAGCAGCATTACAAAGTGTAATCATACATATTCATGGCCCTAAATCACTCATTTGTTTTGAAAAGAATGCATCTTTAAGGAAATGTCAAAATAAATGGTTTGATATGTCCAATTTTGGTTTGGAAAAGGTACCTACACGATATAAACATTTTTAGATAGTTTTCATAACCAATTACATGCATTACAAATCATAAAAATCATTTTGAAAGAAAAGAAACTCAGAATTCGTGCAAAAAGGGTGCTGCCATGAAATATCCGGATATTGCACTGAGAATAACCAGATATCAATATCCGGATACAATACCCGGATATTAATATTCGGATACCATATCCGGATATCAATATCCGGATACCATCTTCCGATATCAATATCCGGATATGTGCCCGACAAATATCCGGATATGTACGAATCACAATGGCTATAAACGAATATAAACAGCTAGTTTTCTTATAAGGTGTCAATATAAATACATACATCAACAGTGATGAACAGTGGATGACTATAGATCAATTATTGAACCTTTATTACTCATTATAGCCAATTATTTATCATTGATTACTCACTTTAATCATTGCATACACTTGAGCTCATCTTTCTTATAAAGCTATACACATATTAGTGCTTCAATTTGTGTAATCTGTACTTTGAGAGTACTTAGCCATTCTCAATCACCTCAATCTTACTTCTTGAATTGAGAGGGGAGTGAACTCTTGTGTAAGTGAAGGAAAAGAGCTAGCATCCAAGTGATCGAAGTCTTGGAGAATATTGTAGTGGTTTGTTGAGCACCCTTGAAGCTCAACCGAATTGTGAAAGTTGACAAAGCGGCTTCAATCTGGACATAGGTCACAGTGGTTGTGACCGAAGCAGATATATCTCGTTTGCAATATCTCTAACCTTTATCTTTGCATAAGCATTGTTAAATCATTTGAGCATATTTAATTTCATATATTGTCAATTATTTACTTAAGTTATTTACTATAATTTAGTCTCTACGTGTAGTAAATTATTTGAACTCAAGAAACTCGTTTTCAAAAAATGAAAGTGAGGCATTTTGCGAAAATATTTTTAAACCTCAATTCAACCTTTTATCTTAAGTTTGAGGGCACTTGTCCAAAATTGTACATTCTAACCTAGGCAAAAAATTTAAATATTGCTTTTTTAAGAAATAATTACGTAAATATAGTCGTTTTGAAACTATTTACGCAGGTATAGCAGTCAAACAAGCCCACATGAGGCATGACCCACTAGAGATAGACATGTTCCATCTGGTAGTCATGCCCAATCAGGGCGTGACTGACCCAACTACAGCCTATTTATACACCTATCCTCCATACACTCTTCACAACTCTTCTCACTTATTATTCTTAAAATCCCATTTGCACTCGTTTATTCATATTTCGTTTTGTGTTTTTATTTTTTTATTTTTAAGAATGAGTTCGAATTCTGATTATATTCGTGTTTTTCTATATTATAACGGTAGGGAAGAGGAAGGTCTTCGTGGTTTGTAGGGGAGAAAAGGCCATCACGTATTAAGAGAAACTTAACGGTTGCGGAGCTGCATCAGAAAATACGCCAAAAATTATGTCTTGAAAACAACCAATCGATCACTCTAGTCACGACAAGAGTATGGCAATGTGAACACTATATTAGTTTGCAAGTGGTCGATGAAGAAGACATCAATATGGTAATGGAAGGGTTCTTGAACCAGTCTAGAAAGGATCTCTTAGAGTTGTACGTGGATACTGCCACAGCGGAGGATGTGTTGATACCAATGAGGTCAGTTACTTCTAATTCTCCTCTTAATGATCCTCATCTGCTGCTCCAGCTATTAAAATGTCTGAGGAAGATGAACATGACCCTACTTGGGTTATGGATGAGGACTATGAGGATGATGATGAGGAAAATATCACAATGGAGGATCGTCTTCTTGCAGAGGATGCGAGTGCATCAGACAATGACGAAGAAAGTGGCAGGTCCTGTAAGAACTCGCACCGTTAAATTAGGAATTTAAATAATTAATTATGAGTTTGAGGAAATAATTCTATAATTGACTTCAATAAATATGGAAAGACTTAATAAATTATCAAAAGGGTTTAATAATGCTGAAAGTCGCTTTTCTGACGAAAAGTGCAGATACCAGTTCTGCTTAATGGTATAAATGTGTACCAATGAAGTATCCTAGAAAATTATAATAAGTGTATGAATATTCCTAGAATAATATATAGGATTAGTAAAACAAGTTTGAAGTCAAAATAATGAGATTTGGTGTCAGAATTGATACCGGCAACGTAAAAGCGCGTACTTGCAAAGTGTTGCGAAAAATAAAATAAAAATATGATAAATCCTAGAAAAATGGCTAGGTTCAAAATCCAAAGTTTTGGATTAAAGTGATAAGCGTAACTATTAGTGCTAATACAATGTGATTAAACTTAAACCGCTTATAAATAGTGAATTGGCACTAAACCGTAGGCTGATACTCAGCCTCCTACGTGGGTTTTCTTCTAAACCTTGAGCCTCCAAGCTGCCATCTTCTTCTTCTTCTTGAAAACTCAACAAAAACCCAACCTTTCTATTGATTCTTCCTCCAAATGTGGTAAACATTTGGGTGTATGATTGGTGAGGAGGAGAGGTGCCTTGTTTTGAGTGTTTGGCCTCTGTTTAGTGGTGGTTTAGGGGCTGACTTCTTGGTGTGAGTTGTGAGAGCTTGAGTCACCATCTTCACTTGTGTTGAAGCCTTGGAACAAGAAAGAACCAACCTCTACATGATCAATTTTCGTGCACCTTGTTGGATGATCATGGAGACAGTGTTAAAGCCTTAAAAGTGCCTTCCTTTTGCTGTCTTGAAGCTAATAGGTATATGCCTCAACACTTTCCTTTGTGTTTTCATGAATATAACATGAATTGAAGATGTAAAATTATGAGCTTTGATAATTTGAACGTTGGTTGATGAATCTAATTGTTAAAATGCACGCTAAATCGATGGGATAGATGTATCTAGGTGAAAGATGGAATTTTAAATGGATATTTTCGAGCTAGGCTGCTATTTTTGGCCTCTGTCGCGAAATATCCGGACATGGCATATCCGGATATTGGGACAACAACGAACCTGTTTCAGTAAAAATTCGATATCTTGAGCTACAGATCTCCAAATCGAGTTCCGTTTGGACCTATGTGTAGCTAACACATAGAGATACAACCTTCTAAATTTTTTTAGCCATTGGATAAGTTTTCTGATCTCAGTATTGGTTTCAAGTCGCGTCTTGGTTGCTGAAAATTCAATTTGTAACAGTCACTTTGCAAAAATCATAACTAGAGTTATACAACTCCGATCGAGACATAAAATATGTCGTTGGAAATCTTGTGATGTCTAGTTTAACATATTAAAATATCAAAAATCTTGGTAAAGATTAGCAACTTCAGTTTTAAAAATGGTGAACGAAGTTTGTTGTCGTCTTTGTAAATAGAGTTGAATTCTTTGGAATATTCTTCAAGGATATGAATTATAGACTCTATGGTACTTTTAAGTGATTTTCTAAGGTTAAGGGACCTTAGGGAGTGGACTTAGTTCATCCCACCTTGAGTTGGTATCACTACGTAAAGAATGACTACGTAAAAGATATTTTATAAAAGAATGTCATAAATGAGTATATTTATTAATTGCCTTTATATCTTGAAATAGGTTGTGATTTTGTGAGGGCCTATGATTGTGGTCCTTTGGATACTGAGAGTTCATTGGAGCATGTTGCAGATAAGGTAAGCTTTTGGTCCTCGTATTGATCTGTTGCTTGTTCCACCGACCTCCATGGGAGGGTGGTTTATATGCATGGTATGCTTTTATGAAAATGATATATGCCTGAAACATGTGGATATACCTGTTGATGTACTGTATGGATGTGATCTTGGATACTTACACGATCAGGCAGCAACCCTGGTGTGTAATATACCTGTTGATGTAATGTATGGATGTGATGTTAGTACTTGTATGATCAGGCAGCAACCTGATGACTCTCCCAAATGAGAGTTAATTTGTTATTTTTATGATCAATTGTTTCATAAATTCCATATAAGTTGACCTCTTTGCATGATAATTGAGCTAAATATTGTATATTTCTGATTAAGTGCTTTGAGATGACTAAGTATGGAAAATAAGACAATATTCCTTGATTTTGTATAAGAAAAGATGACTTGTTGAGTATTTGTCTTCGCATGAAAAATTGACCTAGGAATGCTGTAGCAGAGAAGCTGACGAAGTAATGATATAGCAAGCACTACAGCATGACAGCGTGGACAAAGGAACAACCGAACTTTTGAATTTCAAAAGTTAGTTATTCTTCAACAACACACCAGCAAGCAAAGGAAGCTTCTAAAGATTCAGCCTTATCCCAAGGTCACGATAGTTAAGAATGATATTCAAAGATTAAAATCTAATCTGAGAATCCCAAAGAACAAGGATAACAACCTTGATTCGGTCAAATAGCAATTGGCACAAGAAGATCCAAGAAGATAAAGAACTTATCCGAATAAGTGCCAACAGATCTGAGAATCCCAAGGAATAAGGGAAACAAACTCAGCTCACATTCGGTCAATAACAATATTGACACAAGAGTTACAAGAAGATCAAGATTCTATCCAAGAAAGTGTCAACAGCCTAAGAATCTAGGGACACGATAAGGCTGCAGCAACAAGAGTCATGAATTTTCACTCCTAACCCTAAAGCCCAACTATCCAACCACTTTCCTATATAAAGAGGAGTCCCCAAAGATTAGCAGAGTTCGGAATATGCAATTTTGGGAGGAAAGTTCAGAGAAGTTTTAGGGTTCACGAAGTCAGAAACAGTGGGACATTTTGGGAGAGAAGAAGTAAGGCTCTTGGAAGTGGTAGAGTGCTGGAGCAGTGCTGTAGCAAGGCAGTGATAACGTTCTCCTGTAGCATTTGTTTTCGTTATCTTTTCTACTTTCCAATGAACTCTTTCTTTCTTTTCTCTGTTTTAGTTAATTTCACCATGAGCTAATTTGCTCCTTAGGTTAGGTGATAAAGTACCTATGTTGTAACATTGAGATGTATGCCTAACTTTGTTTATATTAATGTTTAACCAGTTATTCAATGAGTTTACTTAATCTTATTCATGTGTGCATGTCGAGAGATACATATATGATATTGAGGAGGTTGGGGCCGAGAGGTTTCCGAATCCAGACCCTTGTTGAATTGTGTGGATTAATTGGGTTAGTCTAACTTAATTAAGTTGTGGGTAGAGAGATCATTCACACCACATAGCCTTGAACTTGAGCATGAACAATTTAATGAGTAGTTTGGCCATAGAGATGTAGGAATTAATCATTGGGTATATATGTTAGGTTGGTCAAAAGCCCCAGCATACCTTAGTGTTCGGTTACTAGTTAAGCATTGATATAGCATCGTTAACGCGTCGTTTCAGTATTGTTGTATCAGGGAAATTGATCCTGACCTATAATTCATCCATCAATCTAATACCTTTTAATTCAGTTTACTCTTTTCCTTTATTAGTACTTTTGTTTTAAGTTCAGCATCACAATTAACCATTCTCTTGAATTTCTTTGCTTAAATAATCAATACTTTATACTTATCTCCGTGGGGACGATACTTGAACTCACATATCCCTTTATTACTTGTGACACGTGCACTTGCATATTTGTGTGGAAAGATTAATTTGATTACAAATTTTCACAACCCTGGTGTGCAAGGCATGAGGCAGCATCCTTCATGTTTGGTAGGTAAGACGTGCATAAACCCTATCCTGTTCCCTAGCCAGTCGAACCGCACTTGCATACATCACATGAGATATGAATTGTTGTACATGATTTATTGAGAATTTAGATATATATTGTCTCGATTATATTGCTTTAGCATGAACATGCATTGTATTTAGTGTTTTGAACTTATTATATACCTGTAAGTGAGCTTGGGGCGGAAGAGTCCTTGAGGACCCCTTGTCTTACTGAGATTTCTTTTTAGAGATCTCATCCCATGTTGGGGCACATCTTCAGGTACTGAGATTTTTGATGTTGGTGCATCTCGAGGCAAAAGGCTGGAGTCAAGCTGTTGGAAAGATATGCATGCATTATGATTAAGAAACATTGTGTAGTTAAGGCATGCTTAATATTGACAATATTTATTATGTGCACTTGATGTGAGCATAGGGATTATCTATGCCATATTGTAATATGCTTGATGTATTGTTGTTGAGGATTATGTATAATCATGTTGGTCCTTATCTTTGTAATATGATTTGCATGTGATATGGCATAAGTAAAGGATTGTTAGGTGTCATCGTTCATGCATGTAATAGTTGTTTAAACACCATGTAATATGACAACTTAGATGTCTAGAAAGATGTGAAATAGTTTAATAAAATTGAATACATGATGGTATGTCTTAGATAAGGACAACTAAGCATAATATGAAGTAATATGGGGCAAGGGGGTTGAATGCTAAACCCCATCCTGTAGAGTTGATATTCCATTTCACCACTATCATGGAATATCCGGATATGGGCAGTGGCGGATCCAGAAAATTAACGGTGTGAACTCAATAAGTTCAAGTATATATAGATTTGAGTCTGGTATGAAAAGCGACTTGCGAACAGCTGCTGACTGGTTAGGTCTGGTTGAGATCTAGATCTGGACGGATTGCGACTCAACCAGACACATGATGGATGAAGAAGCAAATGTTCCAACTTCCAATAACGGAGATTGAGGTTTGAAAGGAGATGAATCAGTATGTAGATGCAAACGATGGATCTAGAATAGAGCTCTGCTGTTAGGTTTGGATAATGAAGATGGAGGAGGAAAAAAAAACTCACGAGAAAATAAAATAGAATGAGGGAAATTAAAAGGGGTAAGATATCATAACAACCAACTAGGGTTACTACCAATCAATTTCACCGTTAGATCGATTAAGTTGATCCAACAATTATATTTATTTCTATCTTTGTATGGTTATGATCCCCATGTTTAATGAAAAAACATTAAATATGGAAAACCATAACCATAAAAAGGTGAAAATAAATATAAAGTATTAAATATGGGAAATCATAACAATACAAAGACGAAAATATATATAATCATTTGATCAACATAATCGATTTAACGGTGAAATTGATTGGTGGTAGTAACCCTAATTGGTTGTTACAATATCCTACCCCAAAATTAAATTGGAAAAACTTGAATTTTAAGAGAAGAGTATTTTTATATTTTTACATCATATTTCAAGGGTAGGCACTTGCCCCATTCTCTTTAACTTAGATCCGCCTATGGATATGGGTGATCTAATATCCGGATATGATATCTGGATATGGCATATCCAGATATGTCCCCGACAAATATTCGGATATTCTGGGCGAAAAGAAGTAAAAATAAAGGTTTAAAAAGAAAGGCTTGTGACTTTATGAAACTTAAATATCTAAGGCTTAAATCCACTTCTAAGGAGCGTGGTGCCTTAATAAATGTGAATAAAAAGGCAAGTTGTTGTAATAAATAATTTAGATGTGTACAGATATCTTATGGTGTGTCTTTATTACTATGCAATGGCTGACTAGATAATAGAAGAATTTGGTAAGATTGTCATGAAATGAATAATTAATTATGTTGATGGTTAAGTATGACAATAAAGTAATTAGTGGATAATTTTGATATCAACAGACATTACAAGTTTGTAAAGAACCTTGTATACATGAAATAAATTTCACATTAGTGGATATATATCTATGCCCCCTTGAGAGTGGGCTAAGAGCAATTAGGATAATTAACCTACCTGTGCTAAAAGAGTCCACAAGAGAAAGTGGGGGACGGTGAGGCTCTGATACCATGTAAAGAACCTTGATATACACCACCCCAAAAGCTAGCTCAAAAGGGTGGGAGTGCCCAAGGCTTTATAAATTTCACATTAGTGGACTATATATCTCAACATAAATAATTGTCAATGATTATGATAATTGGTAAGTGTAAGATTAATCATGCAAATTGTAACATGTAGGATAAAGGAAAAAGTTTATCCGCATTTGTCACTTAGTAATTCTAACGTTAATTCCGCTGCAAGTAATTAATTTTAAGCTGTGCTTAATACCATTCTGATATTAACAAACCGGGTATACACGGGGTGTTACAGGTCCGGTACTCAAATTCAGCCATGGCATGATTTGGGGGAGTCTCGTATCGTAGTACATCATGACTCAGCATCAAGTCAAGTACCAGAACATCATGAAGGTATGCTATGAAACAACTACTCATATTTGCACCGGTGATTTTGTTTATGTAATTAATTCTAGTTTATTATTATTATGTACTACACGCATGCGATGATGTTGTTGCTCCTTTTTGGTCTAAAATTCCACATTACACATACATTGATTGGGATCATCCGAGTGAACAAGAATCATGTACCTAGAGTTCGGGTTCAATCTAAGGTCCATGGCAATTGGGGGGAAAGTTGTTTGTTAATCAACAATTTACATCCAAAAAAGAGGCTCAGATGGCAATCAAGCGCAACTTCTTACGAAGTACCCCCCACCTATATGGTCCAGGAAGTACATGTGTACATGATGGAAGGCTCAGGATCACCATCGGATGCAGAGCCCGGTGACTCAGATGAAGACAAATGAGCCATAACAGAATACTATTACAGATGTAAAAATTAAACACAAATTAGTACATTAAATTATATTAAATTACATTTAATGAAATTGAATTGCATTTTATTAAATAAAATTTAATTTAATTGAATTAAGTGATATTAATTTCAATTAAATTAACGTCAATAAAACTAAATTAAATAACATTACATTATTCTAAATTATATTAAATTACATTTAAATAGATTAAATAAAATAAAAACAAACAAAATCAATATTGCCTACTATATTATTTTTTTTACAAACTTTAATTTCAATGTAGTTATTTGAAAGGTCAATATGTTGATATGTGTCATTCCTATATAATTAAGTCATGTCTTCAACTAATTTATAAGTCTCTAACTAATTCCTATCACAAGCATATACCAATTTATAAGTCACTAACTAAGTCCCTAACTAATTCGTATGTCGCTAACCATTCTTTTACCTAGGTCACTAATATTTTTCTAAGGTACTAACAATTATCTAAGTCATTAACTAATATTAGGTCACTAATAATTTTCTAAGGTACTAACAATTATCTAAGCCACTAACTTTCATATATTTATTGTTGTTAATAAAAAATAGAAAACATAAATTTTTATATTTAAAACGCTTGTAGAGAGAAGAAAATAGAAGGGTTAATACGACACAAATTTGACACGACACGCATACATCAACATGAACACGACACGAATTTTTATTCTTGTCAAAATCTTCAACACTAACACGATACAAATTTTTTGCTAGCTGCAAAATAGGTCAAAATGGTAATTGACAAAAAAATGGGATGAAATTAAAAAAAAATAATTAAAAAAATGGGTCAACACGACACGAATTTTTTACGTGTCATTTTTTCCCAACACGAACACTACATGATTTTATTTACGGGTCAACCCGAACACGAATTTTCGTATCGTGTCGCGGGTCGACCCGCGTGTCATAACCTATATTAACACCCCAGTTGGAGGGGTTATTTTAGAGAGAGGATGTGAGGGATAAAATGAGAAAAAACAGAAAAATGGGCTTTATATAGAACAGGGAGGTTACGCCCCTATTAGGCGTGTGTCTCTCCTGGTCACGCCCCACATGGGCGTGTCACTCTCCAGTGGGTCACGTCCCATGTCGGCGTGTTTGACTGCTATACCTGCGTGAATAATTTCAAAACGACTACATTTCCGTAATTATTTTTAAAACGACTACATTTGCGTAATTATTTATTAAAAAAAAGTAATATTTAGATTTTTTTTTGCCTTCTAACCTATATAAAAGTTATATGGAAGCGTATGCACAACTCTTTTACCCTCACAAGCAAGTAGACTTGTTCGGAAAATAATCATATCAATAATGTATAGACAATAATCATATCAATAGCGTAGAGACAATAATCATCTTTTTGTCTACCCTTTCGATTA
Source organism: Gastrolobium villosum (assembly GCA_032173675.1). Classification (NCBI taxonomy): domain Eukaryota; kingdom Viridiplantae; phylum Streptophyta; class Magnoliopsida; order Fabales; family Fabaceae; genus Gastrolobium; species Gastrolobium villosum. The sequence continues at coordinate 36,966 of JAVKPL010012861.1, read as the reverse complement.
GCAAAAAAAAAAAAAAAAACAACTAAAACTAATTAAGAAGCCAGTTAGCTATCACATAATACAGATCTAGACTCGTGTGTCTCTCTTGCCGCTGCTTCTTGGTTAGGCTGTTTTAAACTATGAAGGAGATGCAACATCCAACAAATTAAACTTTCCTTGAGGACTAACCAAAATAAAATAAAAGGTTAGACAAACTAGTTTAACCTCCATGGCATTAACTTGTAAGTGAAAGGTGCAAGTCTAACCGCTCATAATGTTGCTAAGCATTAGCACTATTTTTGCTAGGAAAAAAAAGAAGAGGGGCAACGTTTGTATTTTTTGTTTTTTATAAAAAAGGGTCACTAAGCTTCAAACCAATAATATAAATTTATAATCCGTACTAATATATATTGTAACTATTTTTATATTTAAATTTAGGAAAATAGAAGTGTCATGATATATGATACAACTTGTTATCATTCAGAGCAGAGATGCTCTTTAATTAAAAAGAACACATGCACTAGCTGCAAATAGGTTAGAGGGGGAAAAGGTTTTGCGGTTTTGATTGGTATAAGATTAGCAACATAAATGTAAGTTAAAGGATGAATGAACGGCTAACCGACTTAAAAATTTGTCTTGCAATTTTACTTTTATTAAGTAGCTAACAATTGGATACGTACCATGAAATAACTTGGTTCCAATTCAATTGCCCAAGGACTGCCATAGCAAGAATAGCATTACACTAAGCAACATATAGATTTCCTGAAATTAAGAGCAGCATTTTATATCTTACTGTGTGCATATGCTAAGAGAAAAATGCATGGCCTTCATTAGCAAGTTGTGTGTGACTTCTTAAAAGAACAGCAATAGTGTACATTTATCTGATTCATCATATTTATATATAGATGATATGGGAAGAGTGAAAAGGTCTAGCATGTAAGACAAGAGACGGTCAACAAGCCAAGGATGCTTGCCAATAAACCAAACTTGGGGTTCCATCTTCAAACAAGACAAAGTCCCATGAATTGGTTTGGCTAGGTAAGTCATCCTTGGCTACCAGACATGACTCTTCATCCACATACAAGGCCTCTCTCTTCTTAATTCTGATACCAAACAATGAATGAACAAAACCCCTATTTATAGCCACCATCATATATGAATCACAATGTCATATATAATAACAGTACTTTATAGGTATATGCTGACATATTCCTTGTTATCAAGAACCATTACTTCTCATTAATTGCTTTGTTATCTCATACCAAAATAAACAATTGCGAGAGCAAGAGAAAGAGATCGATAAAAGAATATGTTCTAAAAACTAGGAGGGACCATCGATTCATATACATCGATGTATCAATATTAACATGCTAGGTGTTGCTCTTCTATGCTATCGTCCGTGACAGGTTGAAAATGGCAAGTCAACTGCAGGTATTGCAAGAGTTTGCATGTTGATGAACCAACTTGCAACTGAATCTGTTCGTTTTGACATTCACCCTCTTTCTTTGTTTTTTCTTGTAATATATACATCAGGAAAATATTTTCATTGGCCGCACATAAGTTATTTGCATTTACTTTTAAAACGACATCGTTTTGGGATTGAAAAATTTAAAATTATAATTATAAAGACTATAATAACGCTGAAATAAATTAAAATTACAAAAAACAACGACTTCGATGTCGTATTGAGGTTATTACATAATCTTCACTTTTGAATTATTTCCTTGCTACCGAAAAGGGTTCCAACTTACGTTATCTCTGAATTATTAATTTAAAAGGAGCATTAGGTGAGAGGAATTCCTTTTTTTTTGAAACTGGTCCTAATTACCTCTTTGAGGCGAATCAGAATCCCCTGATAAATTCTTTATTCTCAACTAAATTACATTTTTGGAATCTTGTTTCAAGGAATAAGATTGATGAGAAAATTAACAAAATATGCTCGGTTACCGAACATATTTGTATACTTTATCATAGTGTGTTGTTGTGTTTGAGTTTTTATGGAGTTGTCAATGACAGTGATGGAAGCTCTTCTTGAAGGGGGCTTTCAGGTTTGCATATACAAGGCACTTCGACCTCGAGTCAGTCATAATCAAAATGTATAAGCTAAGATATTTAGCTAGTGACTCTTATATATGGTGGCATCAAGAGTCACAAAAGGGATTGAACTTTTTTTTGTTAATTATTGGACTCGATGCTTAATAGACCTAAGCTGAGTAATATCCAGAAAACAGTTATCAATTAAGCTTTCTGAATGAACATATTGTATTTTCAACTAAACTTTGTTCCCACATTTGGTTCAAGCGAAATATACATATATATTGCTTTCGTATACGATGTACTGCCTCTATGCTCTCCTATTATGTTAGTTAGGCTGGTAATCCGATAATCTTTATGCATTCCCAATTCTATGACTGGATTACTACAATCCACCATTTGGTAGTAACTAATTCACTAGATTACTACAATCCACCATTTGGTAGTAACTAACTCTTTATTTGTACGATAATTATTATATGAAATTCAATTTATGAAATCAAGGAAAAATGTGGAAAATATATGTTAATTTTTATTCATATTATGAAACACAATTTCAATATCCTTCGATACATTCGCATGTTGGAGAGAGTAGGTCCTGATTTTAGAAGAGTAGGTCCTCTCTTCGGTATGTGAGAGGTGGTATTTATAGACGGGCTTTTACCATCTATCATTGCTTAAGCAAGACGCATTGATACATGAGAAAGGGGAGAGATGAGGTATGAGAGATGTTACCTACCTCTTCTTCTTTTCTTCTTTTTTTGGCATAACTAGAAAGTATCTCTATTCAACCTCCTTTGATTACCTTGTTCTCGGAGTACGGCCCGAACGCTACTCTCATTGAAACAAGGGGTACATTGAGTTTCGTTACCGAAGAAAGATGTGACTAATCCCCCGTTCGAATACAAAGACATGTCCTCTGGACTCCAAATATGGGCTTTTCGTAAGCCTTCAAGCATGGGCTTGTCATATTTGGCCTAACCATAGGGTCAACCAATTGGACTGGCCGGAACAATTGTGATTTTAATTCTTAACTCTCTTTTTTCTTCCATTTCTTTATGAGCTCATATATTATTCTAAATCTTAAAGGAATGGTGCGTATATGTCGCGATCCACACACCATAGAAACAAAATGTCAATGCTTTGGAAGTCCAAACTCCAAACAAAATGTATTTTGAAACAAACAATAAGAGATCAGTCAAACGAACATTGTGTCACAATACTTTGTAATATATGAAGAAACATATGATGCCGCGTGTTATAATATATATTCACAATCAATTCACCTTATATATTCCTCGATGATTAAGTATACAACATTTTTTTATTAAAAAAAAAACGCCAATCAGTGTAGTGGAGTTGGTTCTAAATTGTGGTCACGCACGTATTTTTCAACTGTAGGATTGCAACACGGGCCCCCCTTTTTTTTGTGTACACAAAAAGCACAGAGCTTTGATTACGAACTACATGCGCTATACCAAGCTTCCCCGTTAAGAAAGTATATATAAGGGATTGACTACTGTTCACGTGCATTCGACTTTATAAAAGTATTTGATGTCAATTTTGTTTCTCTTGTAATGCTATATATTGGATTGGATATACCCTCTGGGTTAATGAGTTAGGGTTAGGTAGAGCGATATGATCCAGTGTTCCAAATCCATGAGGTTGATGATTAGTTTTTGCCCTTGTTAATGCTAGAGAATCTAAAAGATAAGGGGATAAAATGCTAATGGGTCAAGAAGGAAAATGTACTGTTTGACATATGTAATCTATTTACTCCCTGTTTGGGAGTTTTTTTTTTTTTTTTTACTATTTTTCTTATAAATAGGAATTAGATCGAGAAGATTTTTACAAAAACTGTTATAATAAAATGATCTTCTTTCACAATGAAGAAAAAGTCAAAAGTCAAAAGTTATTCCGATTAGCTTTTTTTAAGCTGTATCAACTTATTTTTAATTGAAGCTTTTAAGTTAAGAATTTTACATAATCATCAAAAAAATTTAGCTTTATTTTATTTTATTTTTTAACTTTATCTTAAGAGTAGCTTTTAGCTTAAAAAATAGAGATGACAAACAAGCTCAAACTTTCTTTCATTCTTTCAGAATATATTTAGGGTTTGGTGTTTGTCCCTTTAAAGAACAGATTGTGTCCTTTTAAGTGAGAGAAAGAGATACACAATAAAAATCATGGAGGGAAATTATGTGGTTTTTTAATTTAAATTTTAAATAAAAAATATTAATTTTAACTAAAATGACCATCATTTAAATAAAAAATATTTTTCCCATATATATATATATATATATATATGGGAAAAAGAATTTGCTTTTACTGAAAAAAAAAATTGTCACACTCACATAAAAGTGAGTGGGTCTCAGTGTGAGTGTAGCAGGAAAAAAATTTGTGCCGCCAAAACCACACACACATTTGGATATATGAACTCAAAAGATAAATTTATAACTCAATTTAAGGTTGTAATTTGATAGGTTGTATTTCAAAATTTGTAGTTCTATATGCAGTATTTATACTAAAATAATAAAACTCTCAAATCAAAACATAGAGCATCAATATCAATATTAACTTTATTCCAGAATCAATAGTCAAAAAAAAAATAGCGGAAAATAAAAAAAATATAATAAAATGCAGGAAAAATGACTAAAAAAAGACTATTTACAATATAGAAAAAATCTACCCCTCCACAATATTAATGGTTTTTCTCAGATTCGTTCTAAAATAAGAGGGAAGATATTCTTACTACCAAAATTTTTTACTATTAACTTATTACCTATCTGATCACCATTGAATCAAAGAGAGAGAATGCTAAAAAAAATTTGAAAAAAGAGAAAATGTTGATCTAATGGTGATTAGATAGGTAGTAAATTGGTAATAGAAAGTTTTGGTAGTAAGAATATCCCTGCTCCTAAAACAAATGGTAGCATTTCTTACTTCATATTGAGTCTTGTTAAACTACTTTTCACGACGTAAATTTAGTTCTACGTTTTCCTTTCATTGTATCATGCTTTGTGAAAAATCTTTAGGGGCATTTGGTAGAGGAGAATTTTTTTTTATCCGCAAATCACGATTCCTGAAATATGGGGGAAAAATAAATTTCCCGAAAATGTTACCAAAAAATTATTTGGTAGGCCAAAATATTCACGAGAATGTTTGGTTAATTTTTTTGTTGTTATGTTTGATTGATTGTAAAATATTGTTAGAAATGTGCATTGAGGTTAATGATGCCCCAAAAAAATTATCAAATATTCTATCACGTGAGATTCTCAAAATACCACACATTTGATGGTATTTTAAGATAGAATTTTTCTTCATAAACATGAATCACGAGAATATGATTTTTTCAAGAAAAATTACAATTCTTGTATTAAATGTGGATAAATTGAATTCTCAATCTCACATTCCCAACATTTTAAAATTTTTCTTTCTACCAAACACCCCTTACTCTTATGGAAGCATTTAGGGCTCTTGAGAGAACATGTCTAACCATCTCAAATTATATTTTCTTATCTTTCATCCATTACGGTATTGCTCAAACTTTTCATTAAATATCTTCATATTTTATTTTATTCGGCCTTTTATAACTACACATACATCTTAACATCCTAATTTCAGTCGCCTTTATTCTATGCTCATGTTGCTTCTACATATGTTGGTCAACATTCTACTCCGTGTAACATTTCAAGCTTTATTACAATTCTAAATTTTTTTCTTTTCAACCTAAGAGGGATTTTGTGATAACACAACAATATTGATGTGTTATGTTATTGGGATAAGATATTCTATTTATGTAACTTTTTTCTTGCATACCTTACCTACTCATCTTCTATACCATTAGATCAGAATCTCACTCTTTCTCCTCTTGAGATTCTGATCAAATATTGTTGAAAATGAATAGGCAAGGTAGGCAAGAAAAAAGATAACTAGAATAATTTATCCCTATGTTATTTCATTTGACCTGCTCCAATTTTATGATTTACATCATCATCAATCTCTGATATTTTTACAATATTGATTGCAAATATTTAAATTCATCTTTATAAATGCTTTATATTTTAACATGTCCAAGAATTCTTAATCTCCTCCTCTTTTCGTGGCGAACTAACACTTGTTTGACTTCATAAGAAGTAATTTTACTTGGATTGAGATAGGCAAAGAATCTGCTAACTTATTCTTCCATCCTACTTCTCTAGGCATGATCTCTCCCTCTCCCCTCTCTTTTTTTCTGTCTCTTTCCACACTCTCTCTCTCTCTCTCTCTCTCTCTCTCTCTCTCTCTCTCTCTCTCTCTCTCTCTCTCTCTCTCTCTCTCTCTCTCTCTCTGCGTGCTCGCGCGTGCGTGTGTCATGATCACTCTCACCTCTCTTTTCTTTCTATTTTTTACTCTTCCAGCTGGACTCCCTCTCCCCCTATTTTATTATTTATTAAATTCCCTGATTAAATTAAGCATATATATATATATATATATATATATTATAGTAATTATCCTATCTTAAGAATGATATATATTTTTAAGGGTAAAGTGTGTTTCATTTTAAATGATATAAGGTTGTGTCATTTTAAGAGAGAGAAAGAAATAGATAAAGGAGGAGAGAGAGTTGACAAAAAATAAAATAAAGGTATGGGTCCACACTTTGTGAGAGTGAAATGATATAAGTTATATCATTTAAAAGGATAAACATTTTTCCCTATTTTTAATACACATAATTGATGACTACTACGTAAAACTGAATCACATTTTGATCTTATTAATTTTATACTTTTAATGATCTAGTCATGACATGCTTACTGAGTTGGTAAATTTTAGTTGGTGTAAATAGGTTAGTTCCATGCATTCCTTAGAATTTTCATGTAAGTTTGAACGAAATATACAATTTCCATAAATAAAGCAGGGATTAGCTTAAAAAATTTCATGGGATCAAATTAACGATAATTTTGAAGACTCCTGAAGTCAAATAAATGGTCTTAATTACCACAAATGCTCTTATATAATTTTATGGGTTTTAATTTTATCCTTTAACATAACACAACAAACTTTTCTACACACAACATTTTGTGGGGCCCACACATTTTAAAACAAAAAAAGGAAAAAAAATATGGCACACAAAACGAATCTCTATAACATTACACAATCATTTTTCCTACAACATAATAAACATAAAACCCTAATTTTATTCTACTTGAAAATAATTCGACAAATATAGTTTTCGAATCAATATCATACATCATATAAGAAATCATATTTTATAGAAGTGGTATTATTCAAGATTACCGTACCAAGAGGAATTTATAAAAAAACAACTTTTGTTTATTCGACAAATCATTTGAGATATATATTTTCGTTAATTAATTAGTTATTTTTGCGCCTGTTTTGTGGAAATAATTCCATTTGGTGTGTTTAAATGTTTAATAATATTATTAGGGAAAAGATCCGTTTATAAGCTTTTTTTACACATTATCCTATGTACCCAGGAGAACATAGTTTAACCTAATATTCCCCGATAATATAGTGTAGTTTCTAAACAAAAAATTTGTAAATATAATCCTTTCCGTATTATTATCCTATTTAATAAACATACTCTCCATATTTAGTTACTGTCTCTTAGCTTGGTGCTGCCTCCGTAGCCTTTTTGTTCTTTGCGGACGGAAGGATGGATGTTTCTCTTTATTTTTTATTTTTTTTCTATAACAGGATAGATGTTTCTCTAAGAAATCAAAATGGCGAAAGCATATTAACATCCTTGTTTATATAAATCACATAAAACATACCTTTAGGATATGCAAATCTTCAGTAAGGCTCCTATAGGATGTGAAAATTTTCTTTCAAAAGGCTCCTCAGGAATGTGTAAATCTTCCATATATATTGTTCTTGAGATAACGGAGTCAGTGTGTGGGCATTTGTGTATTTTCCATCGATGGTTATGACGCTATCTCTATTGGGCTCTTTCCATATTAGTAAAGTCTTTTTGGGCTTTGTTCTAATTTGAGTCAGAGCATAAATCAAATAATTCCATGAGTTATTATTGAGTCTTCAAAAGTCTTTCATAAGGCTCCCTTGGGATATGTAGACACTTGTGTAATTTTCATCGACCGCTATGATCCTAATTCTCTATTAGGCTCTTTTCATATTAATTAGTAAAGTCTTTTTGAGCTTTGTTCTAATTTAAGTTCAAGAGCAAGTATAACAATTCTATATTACAAGAATACAAATGCATCATTTTTCTCTTTCATTTGGAGAGTGTATTTCTAGTATTGGTCAGTGAATGATATTGTTAGCGGATAGATTATACAGTATTGCAACTGTTCTTGTTATCTATGGATGTGCCTGCTAAAGAGGCAAATACAGTTGATTATTTTGATAGGGTGAACGAAGTATGATCAGGTGTAAGTGTCTTACTATTTCTTGATGCTGAAGTTTTAGTGCATTTTCCAGCTATTTTCTACTATGTATGTGCATGTCTGGATTAACACATTTTGAAATCTTCAGGGCTGGATATATATAAACTTAGGGTTCACTTTGTCTGCAGTTATTGCAGATAAGTTATCTGCAGTAAGCCCAATATGACGTCGTTTTGGGGCGGAAATCATGTTGTTTTTATAATTTTAATTTATTTCAGGATTATAATAGTCTTTATATTTATAATTTTTTAAGATTTCAATACCAAAACGACGTCGTTTTGGGAATAAATACAGATAATTTATCTGCATTAACTGCAGAAACATTTTTTCCATAAACTTACTAAAGAATTACATGTTTTTCATTTACACAATCAATTATATAAGGAAGAAATGAGGATTATGATGCCAAGAAATTCCCTTGACCATTTCATTATGGATTACTACCTTTCACCCCTTAGAGCACGTATATGAGCCACTTTCAATGACTTTGATCAACATCGATCAAGAAGTCCAAAAAACCTTATCTCAAAAAATCATATGTGGGAAAAGATAAATTTATAATCCCACCTCCAAGCGTAGTACTATATAAGCAGAAGGAAGATGATTCCCAACAATAATCAAATTCAAGATCTCCCCAGAGACCAAACCACAACATGATCACATCAGGTTCGTTACACAGGCATGTAAAATGAATAATTCCTCTAATATTAAAATTTCACATCTGAAATTTTTGTGTCTATTTCTTTTTTTATAATTTTTCACAAATTTACAACTTCAAACTAAACATAAATTTGTAATTCATACTAATATATATTCCAGTTATTTTCACCTTCAAAATTTAGAAGATACACAATATGCCACGTATGATTTATATGACCATGTAATAATAATAATAATAATAATAATAATATATTAGTATTATTATTATTAGATTATAATCACACCATTTGGAAATAATACTAATTAATTGAAATAATATGATTTAGACCTTCTCATCACAAGTGATATTTTAATAATTTATTTCATTTATCTATCTCGGTGAGTACATTATCTTTATTATTTTAGTCTTGAAACATAATGTTATTTTCTTCTATTTTCTATCGACCTTTAAATACAGTAATATTACTTTACACACTACAAAAAAATTGTTATTCAGCCACATTAAAAAATGTGGCAAACATTGATAAAAAATGTGGCTAATTAACTTTACCACATTTTAATTAAGTGTGGCTAATAGTGGTGTTGCAATAATTTAACCACATTTTTTTATTCACTTTGCCACATTTTGAAGGAGTGTGGTAGCCTATTTTTAGCCACATTTATTGTTAATTTAGCCACTTTATAAATGTGGTTAAATTGTAAAATTTGCCACAGCAAAAAAATATGGCTATTCATGTCTGAAAAAAAAAAATTTAGCCACATTCATCATGAATGTGGCTATATATATGATTTTTTTTAATTAAAAATTTAATAAAATTACATCAATAAAGAAAATAATATTAAATATAGCTAGTGCAAAATAATGAATACAATAAAACGTGAACCAAACTCCAAACCCTTTTTGGATATGTAAGTTTTTTTATTGATATCATTTGAAGAATTTGTACAATACAAAGTTTTAAGTTATAAAAGAAAACATGACAATGTTAAGTCATCTTATGATGGACGGTACTAGAATACAATTGCATCAGGGTCTACACATGAAAACATGGAGAGGAAAAAAATCAAAAGAAAAACTTATTCACCATCCAATCCATGCCAAAAATAGATTCTGACCCAACTCTGGTCTCTCTTTTGCAAAATTGAACATAAATGTGTACATGTGATCGGTAGGCTCTGCCACTCCCAAAATCAGCAAAGGTTGACCACCAATGATTGAGTGTATAATACCACACATAGAAGTGGATACCAAGATTTGAACAGCTGTTAGAACACCATCTGCAAGTGCAAACAATAGGCATACGTTATAAAGCTCTGATAGTATGGTAATAATACTATCATATTTCCTAAGTTCTTTCAATTTTTCTTATATATTCCAAAAAAGAAAAAGGGTTGCAGTTGTGAAGGCCAATAACAAGTGCAACACTGAGAGGACTTTATCTTTTAAAAAAAGTGCAATTGTTTTCTTCTCGAGTGCTTCCTAATAACAAAAATGTGTGGCAGAGTATTTATAAGCTTTAAAAAAAGCAAGCAAGCAACAAGGAAAGAAATGAAGGTAGATATACTTATCCTCATCAAGCTAGATATATGAAGCTAAACAGATAACGTAACTATCAAGCTAAGAAACACATGGAAATAGTTTGAAGTATCTAATTAGACCTATAACCCACCAGTGTGATCTGTTTGAAGCCTCTTTGACATTAGTCAACGAGGTGGATCTGAGCCTTCTGCCCTTGTTGTACCACCATATGGCTTTAGCATAATCAGGGATTTGCACTTATGAGAGACTCCCAATTTCAACCAAACCCTTTGGATCTATTTGGATGTTGAGATTGCTGGAAATGGTGTTAGTGAGCCAGAGTTTCCGACAGATTATTCTATGGAATTCAATCATACTTGAAATTTTAGAGTGAAAAAAGAAAAAAGGTTACCACTTTGTCAGAGGTTCACATGCTCTACCAGACGGTCTTGGAGCTAGCAGATCCCTGAGATTTCCCATGTAAACTTCCAACATGCTCATTGAAAAGGTAAAAGAAGATGAATTATCCATAGAGGCTTCATGAAAAAGCTCTTCAAGAGCAAGGGGAATAATTCCAAGTTGCTCGTTTGTACCAACCTAAAAAGAATGATTACATGCCATCATACATTAGTGATGCTACCACATACTGAGTACTAAGAGTATTTAACACATGAACACAAATAGCAACACAGATGTGACTAACCATGGTGAATGTCTTGCCTGTACCTATTTAACCGTAAGCAAAAGCACACACATTGTGCCCATCCATTGCAGATCTTAGAATTGGCTCAACCTCAACAAAAACACTTTCTACAGATGTTCAAACAAAGGCATATACCCCTCTTTCGTAAAACTTAGAACTATAATCGATAAACTAAGTTGGGTAACCCACTAACGGATAATACTAGCCTTGGCTTGCTTCTTGAGGAAAAACCTTATCAAACTCAAAATCTTTCCTTGTTCCTCCCAACTTAACCCGAATTCTCTCTGATCCAGCTGAAACAGGTTCAGAAGTTCTTCTCTTCTCCGCCAATAGAATCGGTCGAATTCCAATGCATATCAACATAGCGAAAATAGCAGTTATTTTCCCACACCTGAATTTAATGCAAAATGCATTTGTACTTGTGGAATAACAAACACATCACCCGATTTCAGTGTCTTGGAATAAATTGCATTTGATGTAATAAAACCAAAAATCATTTCACCTTCCAACATTATTACTAATTCAGTGCCACCAGGATGTGTGTGCATTGGGAATGCTCCACCTTCAGCCATGTCTAATCGTGCTGCAGATATGCCAAGCCCATTTATACCTGGAAAATTATAAACAAATGCAACTGTTGCTGAGAATCCGAAAGAAGAATTTGAGGTGTCTTTAGCTACAAGGCTAGAGAACACAAAATCATCGACTGTTACTTCATTAGGTGACTTGCATGGATACCCTGAATTGTTTTTTGGACGCTTTAGATCTGCTACACAAAAATCATTGACAGAAGCATGGACAATAGATAAGAGAAGGGTGAAGAGAAAAAGAATGTAAACCATCTTGTTCATGGTGTGAAGCAGTGAAGGTAATGTGAAATTGCGTTAAGGCTGATCTGGGTTTTATAGGGAAGGGTTTCAAATACCCTAAAAAAAATTCATTAATTTTTAATAAAAATTTGGACTAATTGATATCAATCAAATCGAAGTGAAGCTTCTAGACTCTCACTATAAATTGAACCCCTCAATGATCCTCAAGTTACAACAAGCACAAAAAATTTAAACATAATGGAGCAAGTGAAACCTGTGTTATGATGAAACTATAATGGAGAAGAAACATTTGTCATGATTCATTTGGCTATTTTTTATCCTCAAATCGTCAACTATTGACTTGCTGCACATGTAGAAAGTCATATATATATATATATATATGTCATCCTCTTTCTGTTTAAGTTTTTCCAAGCATACTAATTATGTGTTATATGATATTGTAGTTGACAAAAATGTTTAGCAGCTTTCATTTCCCTAAATTCCAAGGTCCAACAAACAAATGTCTCTATTGAAGAATTCACTAAACTACCATTCTCAAAAGTTTACAGTATTATTTTGTCAAAGTTCATTTATTAAATTAGAAACACCACAATGGGGAATGGACAGTGGCACAAGTCAATGTACCATGGAAAAAGGTATTCAAAGCTTCCAACGTTGCCAAATTAAGTAAATCAATTCATCAGATTGCAAAAATAATTTTAACGCAAGTTTCTAGAACAATGGCATGGAGATTGAATTGTTGCCTCAAAGTACCATGGAAAAAAAGGTAATTACCCACTTAAATTCTATAATTGATATTTATTTGTAAGAATAAAGATGATGAAATTCTGACAAAAGTGATAATCCAAAGGGGTGAGGGAGAATGTGCATACCGTCCCAATGGTTGTTAGTCCTTCCAAGCTTGAAACTAACATAACCAGCATCCCCAAGTCTCTTCTCTTACAAATTAACAAGCTCTTCGTTTCCGACCCAAACTCCTGTTTACAAATTTTTTCATTGGACTAACTCAGTTAGAAATTTAGAATTCAACTTAGAAAAAGTGAAGTTTGAATAGATTATATATAAGAAAACTTAATCATTTCAATGTTTAAAATTCAGCGTTTTAAGAAGGATAATCCATCAAATTAAATTTTAATTTAAAATAAAAGAATTATATTTATAAATTTTGCTATTCTTCAAAATGAAAAAAAAAATGTCTCTTATGGTATCCTAATAATGCCATAAAGTATCGAACTTCCGCAATCAATAATTTTTGTAGTTGATATGGAAAAGCAAACATTGGCGATAATTTTGTTCTACCAACAAATTAAAATATAAAAAAATAAAATAATCAGGAGGCACAAGTGAGGATGATAAAAAACGATAACCATTGGGAATCAGATCTACAATTTAAATAAACAAAGAAAAAAAAATAACGCTCTGATTAAAATGAAATGAATTAAATTATTTTGCTTTGCTACTGAAGGTGAATAGAGATTACAGGTAAGAGGTTGACTTACCATGTAATCAGTGGAAATGCAGCAACGAGTTGAACAACGTCTTTTTGCAGAGCAACCATGGCCACCAAACGACCGATTCTTCCAAATCTTGTTACATAAAAAACAAAAATAAATAAAATAGTAAAATAATTATATGAGCCGATCTGAAGCAAGAGAAGCGAGATCGAACAAAGGAGATAAGTTACCATTGATTCCGATCTTGACCTTGCTTGAACCACATCATTCAACTAAAAACAAAAACAAATCAAGCAAAAACCCTAAGATATTTATCTCAAAAAAGAAGAAGTTGAGAGAGAGAATGTGCACAAATCGAAAACTGGATATTCGTTCTCTCTTCCGATGGATACAAGAACCTTATTGAGATTTACGATCGGAGCCACTTGAGCTCCGATATCCACGTCCTTGCCGGCGGGTTGTCCTCCTTCTCGTGGTGTTTGGTGTCGGTGGTAGACATACAAGAGAAAAAGAAAAGGAGTGACTGCAAAATTTGAGAGATAGAGAGATTGGGTCGGGCCTTCTATTACTGTGAAATTATGAAATGTAGAAAGAGATGGGTTGGGCCTTATTTTGCGACATTTTTGTCTGTATATAGTAAAATTAGATATTTTATAAAATTATGCCACATTTAATTGGAATGTGGTTAAAATCTTGTGGTTAAAGAGCGCTTTTCTTGTAGTGACATTGATATGCGTCGCTATCATAACAAGAGTCAGAGCAGAGATGCTCTTTAAAAAGAACACACTAGCTACAAATATATAGGTTAATGGGGGAAAAGGATTTGGGTTTCTAGTTGGTATAAGATTAGAATCATAAATGAAAAAAACGGCTCGCTTCTGGATCTGAACAAGGAAATGCTAAGCCTCAAAATAATTTAAAAACAACCAACTTAAAATATTTTGTATTTCAATTTACTTTTATTAGGTAGTAATGGAATATGAGATGAGAATTGAATTCTCATGTTGTATAGACAAAAAATACGTGGGATCCATATGTTAGAAAAAATTATCTGTAGGACCCACGTTGATACAAAAATCGAAGAGTGTGTAGGAAAATTCAAATTCTCATATTAAATGAGAATTATAAAATCCATGGAATATACGTACCATGAAAGAACTTGCTTCCAAATTGAATAGCCAAAGCAAGAATAGCATTGCACTTCATCTAGATGATATGGGAAGAGTGAAAAGGTCTAGCATGTAAGACAAGAGACAGTCAACAAGCCAAAGGATGCTTGCCAATAAACCAAGCAAGGGGTTCCATCTTCAAACAAGACAAAGTCCCATGAATTGGTTTGGCTAGGTAAGTCATCCTTGGCTACCAGACATGACTCTTCATCTACATACAAGACCCCTCTCTTCTTAATTCTTATGCCAAATAGTGAATGACCAAACCCCTTATTTATAGCCTCCATCATATACATCTCATTATCACATGAAATAACATTTTATTGGTATATGTTGACATATTCCTCATTATCACGAATTAAATGATGTTATTTGGCCTCATCCATGACTTCTATAGCTTCTTTCTTCGTTGTCTCATACCAAAACTAACTATAGCGGTAGCCAGAGAAAGAGATTAATAAAAGAATATGTTCTGAAAACTAAGAGGGACCATCCATTCATATATATATCCATCAATTAATATGAATCTGCTATGTGTTGCTCTTCTAGGCTATCGTGGCATGTTGAAAATTGCAAGTCAACTGCAGGTGCTGCAAGAGTTTGCCTGTTGATGAACCAACTTGCAACTGAATCTGTTCGTTTTGACATTCACACTCTTTGAACCGCTTATCAATTTTTTCTATTACGTTTTGTCTAGAAATATACATTTTCAATTTTTGAATTATTTCCTTGCTATTAGTTTCATAGTGACAAACATCACTTCAACACAAAACCTTAAGTATTGACTGAGAGCCTTTTTAATACTTTTATTTTATTCTCTAATGCACTCTCTCACGCAAAAGGCCGTTGGACTTCAAGCGTTGATATGACACAAACCCATTATTGGTTTGCCTTGTGCTGCATAAGCCCTTTTTTTGTGCCTTGTGTTTTTTCTTAATTCCACCAGAAGTGGGGTAGTGAGGATATCATAATAAACATCACTTCAACCCAAAACCTTAAAGTATTGAGTGAGGGCCTTTTTAATGCTTTTATTTTATTCTCTAACACATATTTAGCTAATAGTGATTTGTTGTAGTTGAAATGAAATGCAACTTGAGCAATATGAAGGATTTGAATCCTAGAGTTACTCTTCGGCAAAAGGTTTTATCTACCTATCACTTCTCACTCGGTGAAATAATGATAAACTCGTAGTTTATTATGTTTTAAAGAATTAAAATCACTCTTAAATTTAATCTAAAGCATGAAAACATAAAATTATTTGACTAAAAAGTATATCGACCTTGTTCTATTGACTAATATAAATAATCCTTGCTAATTTTGTAGGTAAATGGAGTTGAATTTGAGCAAGGATGAATCTAGAAAGACTTGCAGCAAGAAAGAAAGAGCAAATCAATCACTTAAGGCACTAGAAGAAGGCAAATCAATCACTTCTGGCCAAGCATGCTACTCCGTACTATTGCCAAACCTTTTATGAGTTGTAGTGCCCATCTACAACCCAATTATAACCCATGACGTGTTTTTGACCTAAAAGAAGGATTCCTCCATCTATATAAGCCATTTTTAGAGGATTTTCAGATCTCTTGACATCTTTGGAAATCTTTGATATTGGGGAAGCATGTTTGCTCAGATTTTCATGCTTTTAAGAAGCAAAAACGAGTTAGAGACAAGATTAAGCTAGAATTTATGAAGATTCACTATGCCTTCATATGAATGGAGCTTGGGAAAACTTTTACATGTATTATTGTTTTTACCATGTCTAGCTAGTTTTTTTTGTAGTTAAGGTTAGATGCAATCTAGTTGAACTTTTATGTTTCTGAATTAATTTGTATGCAATCTTTCCTTTTTACATTGGAGAATTTACATGTGTTTCATACATTCTATGAATTCGTTATCTTATAGATTGAATTAGGATTCGTATACGATAATAGGTATGTTGGTATATGAATCAAGGTTGGTAAATTCATAATTAATTTGTATGAATCTAAGTATAGACATACGAATTGTGGAATCTTGTGATTCTTGATTTTAATGCTTATTTTCTTTGAAAAACATCATAAAACTAGGATTCTTCAAAAAGAGTAAAGAGTTAGGATATCAAGGAATTAAGTCTTGATTAATTTAAGGGAATCAATTTGTAATATAAAAAAGGTGTTTAAGATTTTTAATTTAGAACATAAAAGGAGATTGGGAAAAATTGAATCCCTAACTACGTTCTTCTTGATTGTTCAAATTTTTATCATCGCATTCTTGATTTGTTTTTAATTTATTAGTTTCTTTTATTCAACACTCTTAATTGAATTGTCCAACTTAAGATAAATAGTGAATTAGTGCTTGAAATCTAATTATTTGGGAATGATATTCTTATCCATTACTTTATTACTTGTTGCACTTGTCGAAATAACAACAAATAATATTTCTAATTTATTAACATTTAATTTTAATTTATGGACCAACAATAAATTATATGTATCGTGTGTATGTAATGAACACATTATGTCAAAATATTTTAAGTCAAATGAACACATTATGTCAAAATATTTTATAATATATGAAGAAACACATAACATATGATGAGTTAGAATTTTAAAAACTTTTAAGATTAACAATCAATTTATTCCCCAATTATTATGTGTAACGACCCGAAAAAAATTGGGTGTTCACATTATGTATAATTGGGAGTGGATTATCGTGACATCATTGTCGTAAAAAAAGGTATACAACTTTTTTTTTTTTAAAAAGGAATTTTAAAAAAGTTATCATTTTGGTCGAGTTGCTTCAAAATTGTGGTCACGGACATATTTGTCAACTGTAGAATTGCAAAGCACATAGCTGTGATTAGGGACTATAAACATTATTCCAAGCTTGCCCGGTAAGAAAGTATAAGGGATTGACCATCCTCGTGTGCATTTCAACTTTATATCCTTATATTTGTGGGAAAAAAATTTTATTTGATGTCAATTTTGTTTCTCTTGGAATGCTACAGAGTCGGGGAATATTGGATTGGATATGCCCACTGCGGTTCTTTCTCCCGCGTCTTAATGCCTTCCCTTTTTCTATAAATTTTGTTCTCTTTCTCTAGGCATATCTGATGCAGCGTGAAATATAACCTGTTGTAGGCATTTAAGCAATATTGAAAACCGGATCCACCTGCCACCGGTCATATAATTGGTGTAGATTTTATGTTGAATCAGTATGTCATGGAATAGGTGCGATTTGATGTGACCCGGTCAATTTTTTTTTGTAAAAACCTGACCTGGTCGTGTGACACAGCCCGGTTCATAAAAAAAAATCTTATTTGTTCTCATCAATTTGTCTTTTTTTTCTCACTCACACATAAATGGTTTGTTTTATTTTTAAATATGTTAGTGACCTATTGCTTATTGACCTATATAGGTTATGTACCTACAACACTAATATTATCTTGGTTATGTAATATGTAGAGAATTTTGATTTGATTTATATTTATAGATGTCATCTACCGAACCCGAAGCATCAATATCACAACTATTATATGTGTTATTGATCTTTTATTGGACAATGATGTGTAATTTATTATTTTTCAAATTAAAATATTTGGAATTGGTATATTTTTTTACAAGTATTTGAATTTATAGTTTTTTATATAAATTATAGATTTACATATATTTACCAGGTCATGCAGTTAAAAAAGTGACCAAATACCTTAATCGGATCAATAACTAGATCGGGTTTAATAAGATTGCATTTAAGTTAAGTTTGGAATCATGCTTTTATATTCTATTTATTCTATAAGCTTAACTATAAATTTAGGTGGCTAATACATTTTTCTGAAATATTATTTTTATGAATATTTTATAGTTTGTGAATATAATCCTTCTTTATTTTATATTAGTTTCATAAAAAATAGATTATATTAATTTTAAATTTTTGTTATAAATTCAAAATAAAAATAGAAGAATATATTAAAGTAATTTGGTGATAATAAATACATTTTGAGAGTTGAGGATCTTGAGGATATATGCTCCGGTTCATTCATAGAAAACCAATTTATATGCAAGTCATCTCGTGGAAGGGAATACTGTGGCATCACAACCTCTTCAAATATACTTGAGATAAAGAAGATCAAATAAGTGTAGCAAGGAGCGTCTAGAACTAATGCATAAATTACTTCAACAAATTATGCAAAATGATGGAACAAGTAGTGATGATATAGCATCAGTGTGAAAAAAAAAGAGGTAATCATTTACATGCTTTGAATGCTAGTAAGGACACAACAACGTCACTCAGGCGCCTCTAATAAAATGATCGGGTACACTATAGTTTTTGAAAACTACATTTCCTATCTCAATAAATCCATTCCATTGTCCGAATTTTTGAAAACATGATTAACATCCTCTCAAAAAAGTTGCTAGTAAAGGTTTAGTTGTTATTTAAAAAATTATTACCCTAAACTACGACGTTTATGCTCCAAAACCTTTCTGTAACTTGTTGTCTAAGAAAATTGACTAATAATTATGGTTCAATTCAATAAATGTTACTATTTACTGAAAAGTGCAAGGGGTTTATAATTGTCTAAGTACCGAAGGTCCAAATAATAATTTTAGCTTTTTACAAATGACTTGCCCAACGTAAGTTGTAACATCCCATGTATACCCGATTTGATATCATGATACGATATTAAGCACAACTAATTAAATGTGGAAGTTAACTTTTTCTTTTCAATTATAACGTCATTATTATTAACCAAGTTGATTACTTAATCCTTTTTCAAACATTGCCTATATGTACATTGCAATAAAGAACTAAATGAAATACCTCATAATATAGATGTGTATCTAGTCACAGATCTACAACACGTAGTCCGGACAATATCCTGATTCATTATACAACACAAGTCTAAATAAACAAAGTCAAGTCAACGTGGCATGGACAATCCTCATGCTCACCAAATAAGGCAACAGAGCCCAACATAGTCTCAACTCAAATAACAACATAATAACAATAAACATAATCATCATCCAAGCATATCAGCATAATCATGTATACATCAGTCAACTAAGCTCCGGCCTCCTGCCGCCCGAGGTCTCAACCTCCGAGGTACCTGAACCTGAAAATGTTCCCCAACGTGAGGTGAGATCTCTAAAAAGAAATCTCAATAAGATAAGGGATCCTCAAGGATCTCTCTACCCCAAGCTCACTTACATGTGCAATATAAGTTCTAAAGCAATATAATAATATAAGTTCCAAAATATGTGCAATGCAATATATAATCATGTCATGTGTGTCAGAATCCTACTGGCCAGAGAACATGCAGGAATTACATACGTCTACAACCTACAATAGTACAAGACGCTACTTGTACCCACTCACTCAGGCTTACCGTCTAGGTGGAACAACAGATACATGTCATAAGGCACTTGCAATTAACAGCTCAAAAACATTTCAATAAACAACATTTCATGAAAGGAAAAGTGTTTATCTTTTTAAATGACACAACTTATATCATTTCACTCTCACAAAGAGGTGGGACCCACACCTTTATTCTTTTTGTCAACTCCATCTCCTCCTTTATCTATCTCTTTCTCTCTCTTAAAATGACACAACTTTACATCCTTTAAAATGATACACACTTTACCCTTTCATGAAAACACATCATGCATATAAATCATCCCCCCATGGGGTACGGTGGAACCAACAATGGGCAAAACCGAGGACACGAAAGCTTACCTCGTAAGCTAACTATCTCACTCAAGAGTCCAACCTCATTCCAAGGTCCACAAACAACACTCTCACAGTCTGTTTATACCAACAATCATATCAATATTCATAATCTAATAATTCATGACATAACGACAACGTTTTCCTTTTACGTTTCATGCTGTTAGGCTTCTTCCAAAGCCATAAGCCCTTAATCGAAGTGATTCTGTCTTAGTTCAGTTATTACAGAAGTTCAACTCAACCAATCATGGGTCCACAAACCCAGAATACCATTGTGTATGGACAGAACAGTACCCATCTCGAAATTCCTAGAATATCAGGATATATGTCGGGACCATATCCGGATATCCATGCCCGGATATCCATATCCAGATATCACCAAGCCCATATATGGATATTTCGCGACAGAATGCAGTTTCTGCATTTTGCAAATATATCCAACCAAGATCCCATTTTTAACACATACCCACGTTAAAGCATGCATTTTTAGACACCTTAAGGTCAGTGATTATGTTGGTTACCTATTCCTCTCATTAAATATGTCAAGACTTCACTTTTAACCAATAAAACTCATGATCAAAGATTGGGAATGTTTACCAAGCTCTTAAAACAGAAGAAAGACAATGGCTAGGAGCTTCCTCTACCGCTCCACAGTACTGCTTACAAGGGATCACGAAAATGGCTCATAAGAATGGTTCTTTCTTCGTAAAGCTGACTAATTGGAGCTCCAACAACCAAAGAATGGCTCCTACACCACACAACTCAGAGGCAGCCCCTCCATACCCCACACACAGCACCCACAACTCAGAAGGTGACACATTTCTCCCTCACCAAGCACACACTCGAGTGTTTATCATATTAAGAGGAAGAATCAAAGGGAAAGGAGTGAGTTTTGTTGAGTTCTCTTCAAGAATGGAAGGTGGCAAGTGGTTGAGCACCAACTCAGATATGGAGGCACGTAGAATTGTGAGAAAACTAATCTAAAAATATGTGCCAAGCCTATTTATAGTCGTATTAAGTTTAATCACACTGCATTAGCACTAATAGCTCCATTTATCAATTTAATCCCAAACTTCAGATTCTGGACCTAACCATTTTTCTAAGTTTTATCATATTTTTATTTTATTTTTCGCAGCACTTTGCCGATATGCGTTTTTACGTAGCCGGTATCAGTCCTGACGTCAGTTCTCGTTATTTCGACTCGAAACTTAACATAACAGTCCTAGATATTATTCTAGGAATATTCATGCACTTATTATAATTTTTCGGGATACTTCATCGATACGCACTTATACCGTGAGGCAGAACTAGTATCTGCGCTTTTCGTCAGAAAAGTAACTTTCCGCATTATTAAGCCTTTATCATAATTATTTAAGTCTTCTCATAATTATTCTAGGTCAATTATTGAATTATTTCATATATTCATATTTAATCTAATTAAATTCCTAAATTAACGGTGCGGGTCCTTACATAAGTCTTGTAAAGAAAACTGAAGGATTATTAACAATAAACAAGAGTAGTTATGAGAATCTACTTGCACTTATTTTTTTATTGCATTATTTGTTTGTAATTGTGTGCCTTACATGTTTTTCAGAAAATATCTTAGAAATGATTTTCATTCTTTGATTTACCAATAGGTGAGGTTCGATCTATTGATGGCTAATATCTCGGTATTTTGGGAGTGAGATTATTTGATTATCGGTATTTATGAGATAAACAACATGGAGTTTGTAGGATATGTCCCTTTGATATGTTTCGATACTTGGATATTAAAGACACTGGCCAGTGCATGTATTCCATTAGAAAAATTATCATAGTCAAGGAAATAAATAATTGATTAAGTTGCAGAAAATTTGTCAAGCAATTATAGACATTCTACAAAGGGGCGATGCATATTCATGTTATATGTGTTATCAATTTTGGAGTTCAAGTTCGGGCTTTTAGTGGAGTAGCACCAAATCAAATAATCATTTGTTGATTATCTGGAGCCTTGATTAATAATAGCTGGTAGATCCCCATGTTAGCTCGAGATAAGGGATGAGAAAATTTCATTTGATGACGACTAGTGAGATACATGAAACTTGGGCTTTGGCTCGAGTTTGTATTCAAGAGCAAATGAGAGATTGTTAGGTTTTGCTCTTTCATTAAAACCCAATATGTCCTAGCGTGTAAGAAGAGTCCAAGAAACCTAGAGTTCATTCAGCTTAGGGCTAGGATTTCTTGACCCAGATATATTCTTCAGTTATAGTCATCAGCCTTTTAAGATCTTCACTTGGTATCATATAGAATAAATTTAACTACATCATTTCTAAAATTTAACAGAAACATAATAAAATACCAAAATCATCCAACTATGCAAATATCAAACACGAAATAAAATTAAGAAAGAGAAGGAAAACTATGAGAATGTTTTTTCTTTTAACAACACTAACTTCCTTCTTTTAATAAAAACTCTCTCTTCTTGCTTTCTCTTTATATTTCGTTTCTCCCTCTTTTCCTTCTATGCACATAAGCTATTTATAAAAGTTTTAGTATATTATTTTACTATTTATTATTATTATTATTATTATTATTATTATTATTATTATTATTATGTTTTACTTCTTTATGTCATATAGGTGATGCTTCTTAGTCCATGATGTTCTTCTTTCTTATGCAATATCTGGATGTGCCATAAATTCAAATTTATAAAATATTGTTTATCCAACATTTATTTGCATCTTTGCGTAATTATTCATCATTATTAAATAGAGTAGAAACACATTGAAGAGAGAGTTTTGATTAATGAATGGTGTTTCTGTAATTTTAGGTGAATTAATGAAGGGCATTTCTGTAATTTTAGTTATTTTTTAATCATATACATTTTACTAAAACACTCTTAATTAATTCACCTAAAATTACAGAAACACTCTTCATTAATCAAAACGACGTAGTTTTTGGGATAGCTATAGATAACCTTATTTAAAGTGACTGTAAAAATATTTTTTTTCCTATATATATATATATATATATATATATATATATATATATATATATATTTCTTTAATGTTTCTAAAGTGAATGTAGATAAGTTATCTATATTAGCTCTCAAAACGACGTCGTTTTGAGTTAAAAAAATAAAAAAACACAATGAAAAAGACTATTATAACCGTAAAATAAATTATAATTACAAAAATATCTTGATTTTCGCTTCAAAATGATGTCGTTTTGGGCTCATTGTAAATAAGTTATCTACATTGACTGTAAAAAAATGAACCCTATATATATATATATGTGTGTGTGTGTGTGTGTGTGTGTGTGTGTGTATGTATGCTATGTAGACCGATACTGACACGCGACACGATACGACACGACACTCTGACACGTTAATTCTTAAAAATGTTAGATTTCGACACGTTAGGACACATTTTGATATTAAATGATATATTTAATTTATATAGTGTATATTATATTTAATATTCAATATTTAACAAAAAAACGAAACTAAACTTATAGTATGTATCAATTTTGCAAAGAAACATAAGATATCTCAAATATTTATATTAAACTCAATAAAATGGTAATTATAATCCAACGAATCTAATATTAGAACTAAAAACTCAATGCAACGCAATCTTTGAACTTTTTTTTTTGAATTTCTATAACGCGTATTGGAGTGTCGGGTAGTGTCGGAGAGTGTCGGATACGATACGTCAGGATTTTTGAAGTGTTGGTGTTTCCTAACAAAAAAAAATGGTAAATGAAATGAAGCATTTACGACATGAACCAACACACTTTCATTAAATTAACATTACATTTGAATCTATGATACTTTTCAAATTATTAAAATCTTTTGCCTCTAAACTAATGCACACCATGGATTCATTGTACGAAACAGGTAAAAAATAATAATAATAAACAGAAAAGCAACGAGAGAGAGAGAATAAATGAAAAGAAACTTCAATTGGATACAGTTCTTTGGCTCTTCCACTTGAGAGCCAACTTGGAGATTTGCTGACCCATTTTCCCCAACAGCTTACAGCTGTGGCAACTGCCACTTCAAGTTACTTCATTCGAAAACGAAGCTTCTTCCCTACCTCAATAAGACATAATATATCTTTTGATATTTCCTGCTAAAATATTTTATTATTATCATCCAGATATGATGCCAAGAAATTCCCTTGACCATTTCATTATGGATTACTACCTTTCACCCCTTAGAGCACGTATAGGAGCCACTTTCAATGATCTTTGATCAACATCGATCAAGAGCAGCAATGGGATATACGTACCATGAAAGAACTTGGTTCCAAATCAATTCCCTTGGACAGGCAAAGCAAGAATAGCATTACACTAAGCAACATATATTTCCTGAAATTAAGAGCAGCATTTTATATCTTATAGTATGCATACATATATGCTACAAACAAAAACGCATGGACTTCTTAAATGAACAGCAACAGTGTAGGTTTTGCTGATTCATATTATGGTATGGGAAGAGTGAAAAGGTCTAGCATGTAAGACAAGAGACAGTCAACAAGCCAAGGATGCTTACCAATAAACCAAACATGGGGTTCCATCTTCAAACAAGACAAAGTCCCATGAATTGGTTTGGCTAGGCAAGCCATCCTTGGCTACCAGACATGACTCTTCATCTACATACAAGACCCCTCTCTTCTTAATTCTTATGCCAAATAGTGAATGACCAAACCCTCTATTTATAGCCACCATTGTATACTTCACATTGTCACATGAAATAACATTTTATTGGTATATGCTGACATATTCGTCATTATCACGAATTAAATGATGTTCTGAAAACTAAGAGGGACCATCCATTCATATACATCCATCAATATTAACCTGCTATGTGTTGCTCTTCTAGGCTATCGTGGCAGGTTGAAAATTGCAAGTCAACTGCAGGTATTGCTAGAGTTTGCATGTTGATGAACCAACTTGCAACTGAATCTGTTCGTTTTGACATTCATACTCTTTGAACTGCTTATCAATCTTTTCTATTACGTTTTGTCTAGTAATATACGTTTTCAATTTTTGAATTATTTTTCCTTCCTATAAAAAAGAGATCCAACGTTAGCCAATAGTACTGGTTTGTTGCAGTGGAAATGAAATGCAACTTAAGCAATGTGAAGGATTTGAATCCTGGAGTTACTTTTTTTTTTTTAATAAATTAAAAGGTATCCTCCGGCCGTACCCGAATACTAATCTCCATCGAACACTGTCGGATCCTTCGGGGGCAGCTCTCCCAAATCTTTTTTCCTGGAGTTACTATTCCGGAAAAGGTTTTACCTACCTATCACCTATGTAGCACGGACACCGACACGGGACACGTGACACAATACGACACGACACTCCGACACGTTAATTCTAAAAAATGTTGGATTTCGACACGTTAGGACATGTTTTGATATTAAATAATATTTTTAATTTATGTAGTGTATATTATATTTAATATTCAGTAATTTAACAAAAAAATGAATCTAAACTTATAATATTCATAAATTTTGTAAAGAAACATAAGATATCTCAAATATTTATATTAAATTCAATAAAATGGTAATCGCAATCCAAAGAATCTAATAATTGGAACTAAAAACTCAACGCAGCGCAACCTTTGAACCTTTTTTTGAATTTTTATAAATGTTGAAGTGTCGGGGAGTGTCGGAGTGTCCGAGAATGTCGGGAAGTGTCAGACACGACACGTCAGGATTTTTGAAGTGTCGGTACTTCATAGCTTATCACCCTTCATCCGGCCGTGGAATAACATTTCTAATTTATTAACATTTTTTTTTTTGATAAATCTAATTTATTAACATTTAATTTTAATTTATGGACCAACAATAAATTATATGTATCGTGTGTGTGTGTGTGTGTGTGTGTAATGTTTAAACACACCATATGTAGGTTTTTGAAACAAACAGGAAGAAACAATCAGTCAAATGAACACATTATGTCAAAATATTTTATAATATGTGAAGAAACACATAACATATGATGAGTTAGACTTTTAAAAACTTTTAAGAGTAACAATCAATTTATTCCCCAATTATTATGTATATTTGGCAGTGGATTATCGTGACATCATTGTCGTAAAAAAAAGGTATACAACATTTTTTTTTAAAGGAATATTTAAAAAATTATCATTTTGGTTGAGTTGCTTCAAAATTGTGGTCACGCACATATTTGTCAACTGTAGAATTGCAAAGCACATAGCTCTGATTAGGAACTATAAACATTATTCCAAGCTTCCCCGGTAAGAAAGTATATATAAGGGATTGACTATCCTCATTCCTCACGTGCATTTCAACTTTATATCCTTATAATAAGTTATATCTACGAAAAAATAAATAAATATATTTGATGTCAATTTTGTTTCTCTTGGAATGCTATAGGGTCGGGGAATACTGGATTGGATATGCCCCTTGCGGTTCTTTCTCCGCGTCCCTCTTTTTCTATAAATTTTGTTCTCTTTCTCTAGGCATATCTGATGCAGTGTGAAATATAACCTGTTGTAGGCATTTAATTAGTTGAGTAGTTTGGAATCATGCTTTTAGATTCTATTTATTTTATGGGTTAAAAGTTTATTCTTTAATATGTAACTTATGTCTTTTTAGCATTTTATAACTATGTAAAAGGGTACTACATAGAGTGAGGAGGGATATTCTTACTACCAAAATTTTCTACTACCAACTTATTACCTATCTAATCACTATTGGATCAATATTTCTCTTTTTCAAAAACTTTTTAGCATTCTCTCTCTTTGATTTAATGGTGATTAGATAGTTAGTAAGTTGGTAGTAGAAAATTTTGGTAGTAAGAATATCCTCCCTCTAGTTATAATATTAAAACTGTACTTTTTCTACTTTCCATGTCTGCAAACAATATAAGACAGAGAGAGAAAAAAAAAATACAACTTTAATATTATAACTATGTACTACCCTTAGTACATACTTATAAATTGCTAAAAGAATATAAGTTACATCATTTAAAATGACAAATAATTCGCCCTTATTCTAAAAGCTTAACTATAAATTTAGGTGACTAATACATTTTTCTGAAATATTATTATTATGAATGTTTATAGTTTGTAAATATAATCCTCCTTTATTTTATATTATTTTCAAAAAGAAGAAGAAGAATATATTAAAGTAATTTGATGATAAATACATTTTGAGAGTTGAGGATTTTGAGGATATATGCTCCGGCAGTGGCGGACCCAGAAAATTGTATTAATGTCTGTATAATTAGTGATTAGGTTCGGGAGCAGTGTCTCTGATTTTTTTTTTAAGATACTTTGAATAGTTTTGCATATTGTAAATTTTTTTTAATAACCATAAAGTAAGCTATTTCTCGAGGTAATTTTTTTTTGGTGCTCCAAGTCTCATGTAGTCCTTTCATCCAGGGAGTGCCACTTGGACAAAAATTTATTTTTTATTTCTCCCCCCTTCTCTCTCTTCAATAATTATCTGATTTTGATTGGTCCGGACCACTGAGTTAATGGTGGTCCGAGAGCACCAAAAGTCCTCACCTTCTAGAGTTCTAGTTCTAGTTTTGCATCTCTTTTAAAATGTTAAATTTTTTGTTTTCAAAAAAAAAAATGTTAAATTTTTAACTGGTGATTTGTTGTTGTGATATTTAGCCAAACCGAGATAATAAATGGATTTTATTAATGTTATGTTACATAATTTAATTTTTGTTTCCAACACTCACAACAAAATGGAGAGAGAAAGTGGAATGATGAAAGAGAAAGAAAAACATGTGGACCCCACCTCTTTAATGTGTGTGTAGGAAAATGAAGTTGTATTATGTTACATGATAGACATAAAACCCATAATAAATATGCAAGAATTGTGTGCACTTGCAACAATGTAGGTCCGGCTAGTGTGCTTCGGTTCATTCATAGAAAACCAATTTATATGCAAGTGATCTCCTGGAAGGGAATACTGTGGCAATAGATCCTCTTCAAATATAGTTGAGATAACGAAGATCAAATAAGTAAATTTCCAAAAAAAAAAAAAAAAAAAAGATCAAATAATTGTAGCAAGGAGCATCTGGAACTGCTGCATAAATTACTTCAACAAATGATGCAAAATGATGGAAGAAGTGGTGATATAGCATCAGTAGAAGAAAAAAAAAAAAGAGGTAATCATTTACATGCTTTGAATGCTGGTAAGACAAAACAACATACTCAGGCGCCTCTAATACTGATGAACTACATTTCCTATCTCAATAAATCCATTCCATCGTCCGAGTTTTTGAAAACATGATGAATATCATCTCAAAAAAGTTACTAGTAAAGATTTAGTTGTTATTCAAAAAATTATTATCCTAAACTATGTCGTTTATGCTCCAAAACAATATTATCAGACTCGGCCTGGTGATCGAACCGGTAGAGATATTAGGTCACTGATTCAATTACTTGAACCAATAAATCTATATAAATTTAAAATTTATATTTTATATTTCAATTTTTTAAAAAAAAAATATGACGTAAAAAAAAATATTTATGGTATCAAAATCAAACAAATGCAGCAGTACCTGTTATAATAAAGAAAGTGAAAATAATATTTTTCAAAAAAATAAAATAAAAATAGTAGAAATAAAAAATTGTTCTGTAACCAAAAAATAAAATAAAAAATATTGTAAATTTAAATAATATAAATATTGAAAAAGAATGAGATAAGATAATAAATGAGTGGTGCATAAGAAACCAAAAAAATAAGTCTCTCTCTCATTTTCTATTTCTTCGGTGCTCGTTTTCAAATTTTAACTTTTCTCTCTTTTACTGTGTTTTCTCTTCAATGGTCGATCTTTCTTTTGCCGTCTTCGACTCTTCTTCTTCATCATCTCCTCCTCTCCTTCTTTTCTATGTCTACACTGTTCGATTTCATTCCAACCAAGTTTTTTTTTCTTTTTAGATCCTGTGAGTCACCAATTTTAAGAAAATTGATCGGTTCACCTTGATTCATATCGGGTCATACCGAGTCACTTGCATTTCCAATACATTACTCAACTCAGACCCATCACATGGCCAGTTTATCGGTTTCCAATTCGAACAGGTCGGTCCGGTCCAATTTTTATAACACTACTCCAAAACCTTACTGTAATTTGTTGTCCAAGCAAATTGACTAATAATCATGGGTAAATTTAACAATTTGTTACTATTTATTGAGAAGTGCAAGGGGTTTATGATGCACACCAAATGCTATAAAATCAAGGAATCTGGAGGGGCCAAGGATCTCTAACATTTATATGAGGCTATCTTTTTTCGTTCAACAAATTAATAATGCAAAATTTGTAATGCATAATGAAGAACTATGTTGATTTAGAATAGGTATATTATATCAAATGATAGTAGCTTAGTTGGCCATGAGAACTGAACAGCTGGGGGCAAGAGCATATATTCGATCCCCCCAATACTATCGTTGGGAGAGATTTAAAACCTTAATCTTAGACGCATCCCAAACTAAATTTCCTCTCGTGGAGGATCCATGTAGTTATTAAAAGAAATTGTTATACCTCAAGATCTGGGACACCCGGTATAAGCAAATTATTCCTAAGAAACAAACGATTGGGGCTGAAATGTCTCTAATTTGCATCCTAGGTCAAAACAATATGGAGTTAGTGGCAAAATATTTGGGGTCAGTGGCAAAAAAATTCACCTTCTACGTTACCAATAGGGTTAGTCTTATCAAAATGGAAGGCCCTTGGGAAAAAAATAGTTATGTTTTTTAAAGATTATTGTGTTATTTAGGAATTGTTATGTAATTTTTTATAATTTTTTAATTCTTTCTTGTTTGAAATTTTTTTCTTATTTTTATGGCTTTTATTATAATTATATATATTTTTAAAATATTATCATATATTAAGATTTATTTAATTTGATTCGATTAGGATTTAAGATTTAATATTATAATATTATTTAAATTAAAAAAATTAATTAAAATTTTTTATTAATTTATTTTACTTTTTTGACCCTTTTGAGACGAATAAAATACCTCAAGTATACAACTCAGCAGGAAAAGGGCTCGTGCAAGAGACTAATTCCAAATTGAATGTGATGACAATTATCCACTTCTGAAAATCTACTTGAGTCAACTCTTGGGGTTAAATTTTTGTTGTCTTTCTATTTTAAATATCCTTTTTAAGTACCGTAGGTTACTTAAATTCAATGTTAATCAATAAAATTTATTGAGTTTTTTTTTTGGATATTTAAAAATTATTGAGTTTAATTTCAAACATTTATGTGTTTTAGAATTCCGAGATTTTCATATTGTTGAATGACACTTGAACTTATAATTGCATGGAAACTCTCAAGTTTGTTAACATTAATCCACTCCAAACAGTTTAATTCACAGGATTTTGCAGTTCCCTTCATCGTAGTCATTCAACATCAGTGTGCAATATATTTATCAGTCTGATTTGATTATTTATTTTTTAATTACTTTTTAACTTATAACCTCTATAAATTATTTAAATTCTGTCACTATATCTTTAATGTGAGTTTGAATTCTGAATTTCTCTTATTTTACTTACTATCTATTTAATCATCATTGGATCAACATTTTCTCTCTTTTCAATTTTTTTTTAACATTCTCTCACTTTGATTCAATGGTGATTAGATAGGTAGTAAGTTAGTAGTAAAAAAATCTGGTAGTAAGAATATCCTCCCTCTAGTTAATGTGTTATACTTTTGTCTTTACTATTTTTATTTTGAATGAGCAAATTGTTTAAGGGTTTTATGTTTATCATTTTACATAATATAACTTCACTTTTCTACACACACATTAAAGAGATGGGGTCCACATATTTTTCTTTCTCTTTTATCATTGCATTTTCTCTCTCCCTTATGATGTGAGAATTGGAAACAACACTTAAATTATGTAACATAACATCAATAAAACCCATTGTTTAATTCATTAGCATAAAGTGAGTTCTGTTTTTAAAAGAAACTGGGCCAACTTGATCAGACTCGGTCTCTCCCCAATTTATGATAAGCCAGCCCAAATGAATTAAAGCAGGCTGTTTTGATAGCTACAAAGACAAGTATAGATATAAAGTTTTCTAAATTTAAATTTAAATTTACCGATAAAATCGATTTAAACGAAGAAAAAAAAATCAACAAAAGAATTTTTTGGATTATCCTATTAGACCGGTTTGAATACCATCAGATCCATTATAGAGGATAGCTTTTCCAATAATTTTTCTGAATATTTTAATTTAATCATTATATGAGTTGGTTAGAGTTATATTTAAGGGTGATAATTTTCAATACGACGTGCTGATAAAACACGACATAGAAAGCATACCAAAAAAAAAAACACGACATAGAAAATTTGTATTCGGTCGATCCATTTTTAAATTTGTATCGTGTTCGGGTTAATAAAAATTGGCATGAAAAAAATCGTGTTGTGTCCCATGTTAATCCACGAAAACAAAATTGACCCGTATTAAATTTCTTACATGTTATTTATGTTATGCGTGTTGGAAGTTGTTCCTCCATCAATGTTTGACTCAAGTACCAAAAGATTGGAATTCTCATTCTTGGTGCAAGGCTCAAGGGACACATCCCTTGAGTGGTTCATCTCCCTCACCTATTTAAGCATGTAGTGGAGGGGTTGAGTATGATGATGTTTTGAGAGAAAACTGTTTGAGATATTTGAGATTTGATTGTTTGAGCAAAGCTTTATGCTTTGCATTTGAAAGATCTATAGGGAGGGTTTGAGAGAAACATCTCTAGGGTAGTTTGATTATCACCATTGTTGGAGAGGTTGAGTTAACCACCACATTGGTGTATTTGATTCTTTGTAACCATTATTTTTATAG
Source organism: Gastrolobium villosum (assembly GCA_032173675.1). Lineage (NCBI taxonomy): Eukaryota > Viridiplantae > Streptophyta > Magnoliopsida > Fabales > Fabaceae > Gastrolobium > Gastrolobium villosum. The sequence continues at coordinate 4,691 of JAVKPL010012861.1, read as the reverse complement.
TGGTTTTTTGATCTGGACTAGGTCCCATGGGTTTTTACTTCTTTTTTGGAGAAGGTTTTCCCACGTTAAAAATTGGTTATGTTCTTCTTCTCTCTCCCTCCTATTTGTTTTGATTTTTCCCGGCGCAGTCCGACCTGGTGATATACAGGTCGGGGCACTACCGAGATCCGAGCTCCAGATCTTGTTGATTGACTTCCGCACAAAAAACTTCCTAGCCGAGTTTGAGGGAACCAAGTTCCCAACAATGCGTGTTGTAAATAGGTTATTCGTGTCTTATCATGTTATCTCGACTCGCATAATAAGTAAGTTAATTTGGGATTGACATGTGTTGTGTCTTATCAACCTATATAATAAGTGATATACTGAGTTTATGGGTTATTCGTATCATGTCGTATTCGTGTTGATTGTATTCATGTTCGTATCAAATTCATGTAGACCTGAATTGTCACCTTTGTACTTCATCTGTAAATACTTTTTTTTTTTTTGTAAACATCTATAAATACTTTTTAATTAGTACATTAATTCTCAAATAAATAAATACATGGGGCATTGCCCCACGAAACAGACAAAACGAAACAAAAACAAACAATAACAGGAAAAAGCAAGACAGAAAGAAAACTAAAAACCATCGACTCAGAAGAAACAAACTCAGCATCTTGCAGCTGGAGTGATGACTCCCGGATCCAGCATATCAGCAGTAAGAAGATTAAGTAGCTCACTGTGAGGGGATGTAATAGTGGATAAACCAAAAGGATCATCCATTGCTTTCTTCGCTAGCCAGTCCGCACAATGATTACAGGTCCTAGAAATATGCTTCAACAAGACAGACCAATCCTTATTGAGAGCAGCTCGAATCTTAGTTACCAGAGGTAGCTTTCGAGTGTCATTACCAGTCATGGTAAGAAGGCCAATGGCTTGAGCAGAATCTGATTCAAGAATAATTTTCTTCCAACCAGATTTCCAAGCAAACTCCAACCCATGTAAAATAGCCCAGAGTTCAGCTTGCAAAGGGGAGCAGGAACCAATAAAGACAGAGAAACCAGAAACCCAATTCCCCTCCCAGTCTCTCAATAATCCCCCACATGCAGCTCTCTCATTAGAAACTGCACCATCAACATTTAATTTTAAATAACCTTGAGTTGGAGCAATCCAGGCAGGGGAGGATCTGATGGGGGGTATATAGGATCAACTTTTGTTAACCATTTTCTGTTACAGCACCTTAACTCTCTAATTGATTCAGCAATACAAGGAGAAGGGTCTTCAGGTCTCTTTACAAAGCCTTCATGAAGCTCTTTATTTCTCCAATACCATAAGAAATTACAAACGGTAAAGAAAAAGTCCCTCCAGTCCTTGGCATGGGTATTCTTTATATTCAAATTGAGGATAATCCACTCTTTGGAACAGCTTGAGGTGAAAAAACCAGGAGGAAGAGGATGCAACAAAGGTATTAGCCAGACCTTTTTAGCTTTATTACAGTCTCTAAAAGCATGGAGCAGGGTCTCCGCTAGATCAGGACAAGAGGGGCAGCTATTAGAGGAATCACTCCATTTGCTGATATAGTCTTTAGTTAGCATCCTACCATGGAGCATTTTCCACAAAAGAAGCTTAACTCTCTCTTTCCCTTTCCAACTCCATATCCGGTCCCAGCAGCTATCACTAGAGAGGGAGTTAGGACAGGTCAGATTTCTATAAGCCGATTTAACTATAGACTGACCTGGAAGCAAATTTCTCCAGCTAACACAATCCTCTCCTGCTTCCCCATCAGGATGAGGAATAGCCATAATCTGGTTTACTACACTTTCATTAAAATGGTTAAAGAGAAAGTGCGTATTCCATCCCTCTCCTGAAGAGAAAGAATTATGGTTTATTTTGAGATCAACAGTCTCAGCTGAAAGAGGAACAATTGCTAACGAAATTAAGCTAGTGTTGAGACCAGCCCAATCATCCTTCCAGAAATCAACCTTCTTCCCATTACCAATCTGCCAAGAGATGTTACTTAACATATCTGGCCAGACTTTGCATAAACTTTTCCATAAATGAGAATCATACGGTTTAGAAGATACCTCCTTTAACAACTCTTTATTTCTGCCATATTTAGCCACTAGCACTTGAGCCCACAGGTGGTCAGGGGATTGAATTAACTTCCAGGCACATTTTTGCAGGAAAGCTTCATTTTGCTTTCTAAGATTGATGATCCCCAAACCACCTTGCTTTTTGTCCATCTGGAGCTGCTCCCACCTTACCGCATGGTGATTCCTATGATTATCAGTGTCTCCCCAAATAAAGCTCCTTTGAATTCTTTCTATCTCATCACAGATGCCCTTTGGGAGAAGGCTATTCTGCATATGAAACATAGGAATAGCTGAAATGACTGATTTAGCTAATGTCACTCTCCCTGCCATAGACAAGCAGCTCTTTTTCCAGCCCTGGAGTCTCCCATTTACTCTGTCCATGATCTCTCCATAATGTAGTTTATTTATTCTTCCATGCTTCATTCTATAGCCCAGGTATCTGCCAATATTCCTAGTATGAGCAAAGCCACTTATCTCCACAATAGAATTAGCCAGCTCAGAAGAAACATTCTTAGAGAAGAAAATGTTTGATTTGGGGTAACTAACCTTTTGCCCCGACATGTCACCGAAGATTGCAAGACAGTTCAGAATAGTCTTGATCTGATTAATGCTAGCTTCACCGAAAAGAAGCAAATCATCTGCAAAAAGCAGGTGAGATATAATTGGACCACCTTTTCCAGCTTTCATGGGCTTCCACTCCTCTCTATTAATGCAGTCAGCAATTAAATGAGACAGCTTCTCCATACACAGAACAAAGATATAGGGAGATATGGGGTCCCCTTGTCTAAGGCCTCTGCTAGGAGAAATTCTGCCTGACTTAGCACCATTCCAAAGGATTTCCAGCTCAGAAGTAGAGATGCAATGCATGATGAGATTCACAAATTGATCAGGAAGACTAATCTCCTTAAGCACTTTATGGATGAAACTCCAGGACATGCGATCATAGGCTTTTTCGAGATCAATCTTTATAGTAAAAAAGCCCCGCTTACCTTTCATTCTATTCATAGAATGAACCATCTCCTGAGCAATAACAATATTGTCTTGAATTTGCCTATTGGGAACGAAGCTGACTTGGTGAGGGGAGATTAGCTTGTTTAGAATGGGTTTCAGCTTCCCAACAATAATTTTACTGATACCTTTATATAACACTGAGCAAAGAGCTATAGGCCGAAATTGAGAAATTCTTTCAGGTTTAGCAAGTTTTGGAATTAAGACAAGTAAGGTTTTATTGAGATCCCTAACATCACCTGGATTCTTCCAGATATGAGAGGCACACTCTACCACTTGCTTCTTCAGGAGATCCCAATTTTTTTGGAAGAAAAGAGCTGGGAATCCATCAGGGCCAGGAGCTTTGAGACCACCCATGGAAAAAAAAGCCTCCTTAATCATAAGATCAGTTATGGGCTCATTAATCAACTTCAGATCAGATTCAACAAGGCCAGGCCAGTTAACACTAGTGACAGCCCAAGGTCTATTACAGTTTTCTTCTGCGAACAGGTTATTGAAAAACCCTAAAATAAGCTTCTTCAGATTTCCTTCTTCTCTAACAGGATGACCTTCATCATTTTTTAATTCTAGGATCTTATTCCTAGCCCTCCTGATGATAGTAGTCGTATGATAAAATCTAGTGTTCCGATCTCCATCTTTTATCCAATTGCATCTAGCTTTTTGAAACCAAAGAGCTTCTTCTTGATCCAACACTCGGTTCAGTTCTTCCTGGAGGGCCTTGTCTAGGTCTGAGTTAAACTGATCCAGGTGGTTATTGGTATTCAGTTGAATTTCATGCAACTTATTAAGTAGGAACTCCTTTCTAATCTGAATACACCCAAACACCCTTTTATTCCAAGACTTTAAAGGGTTAACCAGTTTATACAAGCTCTGGTTAATTTTAAGATGAGGTTTCCAAACAAATTTGAGAAAGTGGGAAAAGGAAGAATGCTCAAGCCAAGCCACCAGAAATCTGAAAGGCCTATCCTTCTTACCATTTTCTTTTGTAGACAAGGTTAGGAGCAAAGGATTATGATCAGAATTAAGCCTGGGCAAGGATCTCACATAAGCATCATCAAAAGCAACTCTCCAATCTGCATTTACACAAACTCTGTCTAATCTTTTGAAAACCCTGTCAAGATGAAGCCATTTAGGTCCCTTCCAGGTAAACTTAGAACCTTTACAGCCGAGATCCAAAAGATTACAATCATTAAGGAAAGAGGAGAATTTCTGGCATCTAGCAGTATTGACAGGGGCTCCACCTTTTTTTTCATTAACTGAAGCAATTTCATTGAAGTCTCCCATTATGACCCAAGGACCACCCACAGTGTTTCTAATCCTCTTAATATTTGGCCATAGCTCCTCACGAATATCCTCCCTAGGATTGGCATAGACCACAGTTAAGAAAAAAGAATTCCCTGCCCACAGCTTCCTCTAATTCAAAATTATTGAAACCCAGCTGTTTAATCTTTTTCTGAGCAATAGCCCCACTAATTCTCGGTTCTAAAATAGCAACCAAGCCAACCTTATATTTCCTTACGAAATTACTTAGGGATGTCTTGAAAGATTTCTTTGCAGCACCCCTACAATTCCAAACTAGGCAATTCATTGGATAACTAGATCATGGTCAGG
>JAVKPL010012860.1:0-67064 GCA_032173675.1 Gastrolobium villosum | reverse complement strand
TCTTGATTTTTCTGTATAGCAATAATACACTTCCCTACTACTTCCCCCACCAAAAAATGATATCTGACTTTGCTATTTATAGATTCAATTTGAATCACGTGCATTTATACACTACGTAATAATACAATATTGTTTAACTAATAAAAATTTTCTAAATTTTTTTTAGGAAAACGGAAGTTGTCTCCTTCTAAAGCAATTATAAGAGAGGACACCATGACTTATTGACTTATTTGTCAATAATTTTTTATTATCCCTATTAACTCAACTCTCATTGACATTATAAAATCAACCTAACAAAACAAATTAATGTTTCATATTATGTGTAACAATTTTTAATAAGGTAAACTCTTGAAGTGAAAAATGTTCTCATTCTCATTTATTGATCAATGATACACACTAACTATTTATAATTACAAACCAAAGCTTAAAGGCTAAGAAACAAACTAGAAATAACAGAAGCGATCACTAACTGAATAACAAAATCACTAACAAACTAACAAGAATTAGTTATTGTTTATTTCTATCATGATTGGTTCCACGTGGCATGACTGGAGATGAGAATTTATCGTGTGTTTGATGGTTTGGGCCTGGATCAATTTATTTTGCATTTGGACCTGACTTGGACTCAGGTAAGAGCCCCCCACAAGCTGGACTGAGTAGATTTACCAGTCCCAGCTTGGATATACCAGAAAGGAACGTTGAAGAATGCAGGGGCTTGGTGAATACATTCGCGATTTGGTGAACGGAAGATACAGGGAGAAGGCGAAGCAGACCAGAACGTATCTTATCACGAGTAACATGACAATCAATGTCAATATGTTTGGAACGCTCATGGAATGTTGCATTATGAGCAAGATACATGGCTGATTGGTTGTCACAATAAACAGAGGCAATGTGCCATGGCAATCCAAGGTCTTGAAACAAGTATTGGAACCATTGGAGCTCGCAAGAGAGACTAGCCAAAGCTCGGTATTCCGCTTCTGAAGAAGAACAAGAAATGGTTGTCTGCTTCTTCGAACGCCAAGCAACCAGTGATTCACCAATGTAAACACAAAAACCGGTAATGGACTTGCGAGTAAGAGGACAACATGCCCAATTTGAGTCAGCAAAGGCTCGAATGGATAAAGATCCATTGGCAGGATAGAATAGCCCATTAGCAGGGGCATTTTTCAAGTACCGTAGAACACGATAAGCAGCAGTAAGATGATGAGCACAGGGAGAAGCAACAAACTGACACAAATAATGAACAGCATAGGCAATGTCTGGTCTGGTTGTAGTGAGATATAATAGTCTCCCAATTAAGCGATGATAGATGGAAGGATCAGGCAATGTAGAGCTTTGTACATGACTGGAAGATGAAGATGGTACTATGGGAGTGGAAACTGGTTTGGCACCAAGGAGGCCAGCATATGTTATTAACTCTAACGCATATTTGCGTTGATTAAGAAATACTCCTAATTTTGATCGTGCAATCTCTAAGCCAAGAAAATAATGAAGTTTGCCAAGGTCCTTGATACGAAAATGGGCATGAAGATAATCTTTAACCCGTTATATTTCAGGCATGGAATCACCAGATAAAACTACATCATCAACATATATCAGCAGTACGGTGAATAAGGGATCTGTTTTAAATGTGAACATGGAATGATCCGCTTATATCCCAAGGACAGTAGAGCAGATGATAACTTGGCATGCCATTGGCGACTGGCTTGTTTGAGCCCATAAACTGATTTTTGAAGTTTGCAAACAAGATTGCCAGAAGAAGATCTAGGAGGAGGATCCATATAAACCACTTCATTGAGGTCTCCATGTAGAAATGCATTATCTATATCTAATTGTTCAATAAACCATCCCTTTGCAGATGCTATGGCAAGCAGTATGCGAACAAAAGTTAGCTTAGCAACTGGAGAGAATGTGTCAAAATAATCCACTCCCTCTTGTTGTGTGAAACCTTTGGCAACTAATCTGGCTTTGTACCTTTCAATTGCTCCATTGGACTGATATTTAATTTTGTAAATCCACTTGGACCCAATTGTTTGCTTTCCGGGAGGAAGTGGCATCATCACCCAAGTGTTGTTCAATTGGAGAGCATGTAATTCTTTATCCATGGCTTGCTGCCAATGTGTGAGCTTGTCAGCTTGTGTATATGTGTGTGGCTCAATATGAGATGAAGAGGTTAAACAAAAATGATGATATGCGGGAGTGCAAGTATCATAACTAACAAAATTGGATAATGGATACCTGGTGGGGAAAGTAGAATCACTAGAAGTACTCTTGGTAGCTGTGGAGAGCCCAACATGATAATCAACAAGATAATTTGGAGGTACTCGAATGCGTGTGGAGCGGCGAAGGTTGTCAGTTCTTGTGTTTAATGGTGTGGCATGTTCCGAAGATGGTGGCTGTGAAATGGCATGGTCCAAGGGTGATGGTTGTGAGGTGTCATGTGTTGAGGATAATGGTCTAGGGTGCGTGGCACTGGTAGGAGGTGAAGTGTTGTAATCAAAGGATGGGTAGTTGGATGTGGCAATTGGAATAGATGATGGGACATGAGTTGGAATGGAAATAGAGGAAGGATGGACATCTGGCATATAGGGAGATGAGTAAGAGAGGTTAGGTGTCTGTGTGGGAGGATTGGAAAGAATATAAGGAGAATTGATCTCATCTATGGAATCAAAAAAAATTGAGGGTGAGTTGCTTGAAACAGTGGTTGGTTGAAATGAGAAATGGGATTCATAAAATACTACATTTCTTGAGATGAAAATTTCCCTAGAGATTAGATCATAGAGAAGATACCCTTTTGTTCCTTCTCTGAATCCCAAGAAGACAGCTTTACGAGCTTGAGGTGTGAATTTGGTTCGATGAGCCAACAATGTTGAAGCATAACATAAACAACCAAAGACCCGTAAGTTTATTAGCAAAGGAGGAGTGCCATGCAACCTGTGATATGGTGTTTGATTGTCCAAAAGAGGTGAGCATAGAAGGTTGATAATACGTGCAACATGTAGAATGACATAACTCCAAAATGAAAGTGGCATGTTAGCTTGAAATAGGAAAGCACGGGCTACATTTAACAAATGTTGATGCTTGCGTTCAACTAAACCATTTTGTTGTGGAGTCTCCACACAACTGGTTTGATGCAAAATGTCTTTTTTCTTGTAAAAATCACTCATAGTGAATTCCACTCCATTGTCATTGCGAATTGATTTAATGGAAGTGGTGAATTGTGTTTCAACAAAAGCAACAAAATCATGAATGTGCTATCAAGTTTCACTCTTGCTTTTCATAAGAAATATCCACGTGAAACGTGAGTAATCATCCACTATAGTAAGGAAGAAACGATAACCATTTATTGATGTAGTAGAAAATGGGCCCCAAATATCAGTATGGACCAAATCAAACACTTTACTGGTTTTAGATGTACTAGAACTGAAAGGAAGCTTGTGTTGCTTTGCTAAATAACATATATCACACGGGGTTATATGTGTGGAAGGAATAAAAGGGAAATACAAAGACATATGGTATAGTACATCCTTTGATAGGTGTCCCAATCATCTATGCCATATGACAGAATCAGCTGAAGTACTTGTAATAGCTCCACATCTCTTATCAACTTTACTTGTATGTTGAACCTCTTTACTGATTATCATGTATAAGCCATTTCTCCTCTCAGCTGTACCAATCGTCCTCAGTGATGGCAGCTGTTTGATAAGACAAATTTCAAAATCAAAAGTGAGTGAGCAATTAAAAGTTGTAACAAGTTTTGATACAGATATTAAGTTGACATGAAATTGTGGGATGTAAAGAACATCATGAAGGATCAAAGTAGGTGTCAAACAAATAGTGCCTGAAAAATGAGCAGAAACATGTGAACCACTTGGGAGAATCACTGATAAAGGAGTGATGGCATGAATTGAGGAGAAATCAGAAATGGAATGTGCAATGTGATCAGTTGCACCTGTATCTACAATCTATTGAACATTTGGGCTACCTGATTGTTGTTTTCCCTCTTCTGTGTTTGTGCTGGAAATTTGGGCCATATTGCCTACATTAGCTGTCATAGGTACATTAGTAAGACTAGTGGAAGGAGTCTTTTGTAGAAGTTCCATCAGTTGTTGATATTCATTCTTGGTCATGTGCATATAGGGTCCTGACTTTTGGACAATTGAGGTTTCTTGGTGAGAATTCTGTGAATCTGTGCTTGTAGCATTGGCATTTGGAACTCTATTGTTTGTACGGTAGCCTGGTGGAAACCCATGTAAATGATAACATGTTTCAACTGTATGATTATTTCTACCACAGTGAGTGCATATGCAGTTGGGTTGAGATCTTCCAGCAGGGTTTCTGCCGCGTCCTCTACCAGCAAACCTGCCACCATAACTGGAATTCCCTCTTCGAAAATTGGCAGATGTATTTGTGACATTGAAAACTGATGACTGACTTGCATCAGTGACATGATTATCCGATTTGAATTGCCTTTCTTATTGAGAGACAAGTGAGAATGATCTATTTATATTTGGTAATGGACTTATCAACATGATTTGAGATCGTACAGAAGCAAATTGATCATTCAAACCTCTTAAAAATCGTATGACTTGCTCTTGCTCACAATACTCTCTCATCCTAGTGGTTGCTCCACATATACAAGGAACAACACATACACAATTAGGAAGAGGTTTAAGTTTGTCTAATTCATCCCATACCGTTTTGAGATGTGTGTAGTAATCAGCTATAGATCTGTCTCCTTGATTCAGACGAAAGGCTTCCTCCAATAAATCTGATATTCGAAAGACATCTCCCTGAGAAAATCGTTCCTGTAAATCAATCCAAGCATCATGAGCATGTTCTATCCATATGATGGATTTCACTATGGATTCAGATATAGATCTCTGAATCCATGCGATCACCATTGTGTCACATCGCTGCCAAGCTGCAAACGTAGGTTCATCTTGATTCGGTGCTGTAATGCTTCCATCAATGAAACCCAGCTTATTCTTAGGAATCAACGCTAACTTCATTCCTCGAGCCCAGGAATGGTAATTTTCACCATTTAGAGGAGGTGAAACCAGAACTAATGCAGGACTTTCGTTTGGGTGTAGAAACAAAGGATGAGAAGGATTATTCTGTGGATCTGGAATCTCAACAAGGTTTGCCATGGAACTGTTTGAAGAAAGTGAATTAGAAAAGTCAAAGAAGAAGAAAGAAAACGAAAAATCTTCAAAGCAGAATACCAGAGCTCAATGAGAGCTCTGATACCATCTTGAAGTGAAAAATGTTCTCATTCTCATTAATTGATCAATGAAGATACATACTAACTATTTATAATTACAAACCAAAGCTTAAAGGCTAAGAAACAAACTAGAAATAATAGAAGTGATCGCTAACTGAATAACAAGAATCAATTACTAATCACTAACAAACTAACAAGAATTAGTTATTGTTTATTTCTATCATGATTGGTTCCACGTGGCATGACTGGAGATGAGAATTTATCTTGTGTTTGATGGTTTGGGCCTGGATCAATTTGTTTTGCATTTGGACCTGACTTAGACTCAGGTAAGATAAACAATAGTTACACGGTGCATATTTCAAAATGAAATCAATTGGATTATTTTATAAAAAAAAAGTAATAAAATAAAAGAGTTATCCAATAATTTGCATGAGGGTTATAAAAAAAGTATTATGAAATGAACACTCATGGTAGTTGGGATATATATGACAAAAAATAATTAAAACTTGGCAGTGAAGTGACGATGGAGTGGTAGCCATGGTTGGCGCAGTTAGTGATATTAAGCGCTGATGTTGGTGCGTGGTTGGCGCTGAGCAATGAAGGATCGTGTCATGGTGGAGTAGAGTGTCTTGAGGAATTATTGGTGCAGCCGTGAAAGAAGAAATTAGAAAGGAAGTAAAGTTTCAGGGTTAACATATGAATTTTCATAATTTTTTACTATAAAATTATTAAATTTCTGATTCAACGGTGCGGGTTTTTACAAGAGGAATTCTGGGACAGGTCCATGATTAAGGCTGTAAACCCGTCTCAAAGATGATACTGAGAGGATCGAACACATGTTCTTACTCCCACCTGCTCACCTCTCATGCACTGTAACTGAGCTACCATCATTTCGTATATAAGTTATTCAGTTATTAATGAATCAAACTTCGGAGTAATTTTTTACTATAAATTGGAAACATATGAATTTGGAAACATATGTAAGTTTATTATTCAGTTATTATTCATAATGAGTTGGAAACATATGAATTTTCATAATTTTTTACTATAAATTTACTAAAATTCTGATTTAGCCGTGCAGGTTTTTACAAGAGGAATCCTGGGACAGGTCCATGATTAAAACTGTAAACCCGTCCTAAAGATGGTACTGAGAGGATCGAACACATATTCTTACTCCCACATGCTTACCTCTCATGCACTATAACTGAGCTACGATCATTTGGTACGTAAACAGTTATTAATGAATCAAACTTCGGAGTTGAATGGGCCCATCTTACATATTAATAATCATTCAAATTAACTAAGGTCATAAAATAATGGGAAAATGTTTATCATTTTAAATGACACAACTTATATCCTTTCACTCTCATAAAAAGGTGGGACCCACTCCTTTATTTTTTTTTGTCAACTTTCTCTCCTCCTTTATCTATCTTTTTCTCTATCTTAAAGTGACACAACTTTACATCATTTAATGATACACACTTTACCATAAAATAGTTTAGGGGAAAAATGCATGTCAATTTTTTTTTTTTTTGGTATAACCCGAAGGCATCCTCATTCAACCTCCTCCGATCACCTTGCCATCGAGGTATGACCCTGTAGACTAGTCCCTCATTGGAACAACGGATACATCGAGCTTCGCTTGCATTAAGCTTCGCTACTGGAATAAAGATGAGACTAATCCTCAACCGAGGAGGAGACACATCCCCTGGCACCTAAAGATTTTCCAAAAATTTGCTTGAGGCAGAGTTTGAACCTCTGACTCAAGCAAACCCTTGGGAGCTCAGTTGCCAACTGAGCTACCCTTGGGGTTAAATGCATGTATTTTAAATGATACAAGTTGTGTCATTTCATAGACATAAAAAGGTGGGACCTAAAAGTATTATTCAACAAAAAAAAAGGTGGGACCCATATCTTTAATTTATTTTTTATCTTTGTTTTTTAGAGGGACCCACACCCCTTAGTGTCTATGAAATGATACAACTTGTATTATTTGAAATAATATATACTTTTCTTGTAATTTATATGCAACATTATGGAATGTATAAATTTTTTATAAAAACCAACAAATAATATTTCAAAATTATATTTACAAACTATTTTGTTTATAAACGTCTACGATCAAACCTTAATCATTAATTTCTATTGATGTAACTTAATTTTTATTAATATAACAGTTATAATTTATTAGGTATTTATAAAATAAATAGTTTGTAAATATATTAATTAAAATAACGATTAATTAGTTATTATGAATTTATGAGTATACATCATAACCACCAGATTACACACTCTTGAAGAGAGAGAGGTCAGAGATCACGACGGCAACTGGTAACTCTTCGAAACTGAACTTTGATTCACATCCTATCTCATTCTCTTCGCAATTGCATCAGTAACTTTCACACTTTTGGTTCTGTGAGCTGTATTTGTTGGTCCCCAATTTGCTTGCTTAGTTTACATGATAATGATAACCCTTCTTTCCAAAGGACAGAGGAATCTCTTTCTTTTGTTTTTGAAACTGAAATAGCTTTATGTATTCATAATCACATCTGGGTCTTCGATAAACAAGTTAGAAGTGGCCATGTTGTGAGTTCCTATCACCTGTTTGTTAAAATGTCCGAGAGAGAATTTGCAGTATTTGGACACAATAATTGTGGGTGTGACGCTAAGTACAGTTCTAGGACTTATGCTTGTGGTGGTTTTATTTTTTTTTTTATTTTTTAAAGAAAAAAATTAGGAGGGCTATCTTGTAAATTGTATAAGCCCAAGGACATTTCATAATCTTAGCAGGTTTAAAAGCTGAAATTCAAAAGTGTTGAGGAGTTTATGTTGTGATATATGTGGCTATATGATTAGGAGATATTTTGTAATATGGCTGACTTAGTAGATAAAATGATGCTCTTGAATGGCTGATATAAATGGCCCTCTGGATTTATGTGAACCGCCACACAATAGAAAGAAGAACTAGGAGTTTCTTTTGATAGATATTGTGCTGGAGGTAAACTGTTATAAGAATGATGTATGTTGCTTATGTGGTGAACTTCCAATGTGATATGTTGCCTCATGATGTTGGGGGTCAATGAAACCTTAATGGTATCTTGTGTTGTCATTTTGAGGATTATAGCTAAACTTAAAAAGGGAGAAGTACAGGTCCACAATAGAATTTTCATCCCAATAATAGGCTCCGAATGAAATACATTATTTCCATGTAATCCATGCCATAAGTTAAGTCCATAGATTAATTAAAGGAATTGAAATGATTCTACGTATGACTTATTTCCAAGAAATGTAAGTTGGCAGATGAGGACTTTATGTTGCACTCTTACGGAGTATAAAGGGAGTGTATAGACTGTTTTAAGCATGAAGCGTTTCATTAGGTTACATGAAGTAGTGCTGTCATATAAGATTAATTAATTTTAGTATCCTTTATGTTGCATCATTCAAGGCTTCCATTCTCATCATGTTCATCAGCAAATAAGTAAGTAAGGATGGCCCAATAAGTTGGAAATAGTAATAATACTAAATATGGAGTAATAGAAATGGGATCACCTTAAGTTTGTCATGGTTCCTGTTACAGAGTTTGTTGACCCATAATATTGAAGTCATGATAACAAATGGGGACCTCAAGAAGTCCAACCACGTAATGATTAAATGAAAAATAAGTGACAAGGTAAGTTGTGATACCTCCCTTAGAAGCAATCTCATAAATGAAACTTAAATATACATTTCCTGTTTCTTAATAGTCTCGTGGGCACAAACTCATTGGCTGGTTACTGTTGTCTACTTGCTTTATGCCTCCAATTTCCATAGTTAAGTGCTTAATTTCAAGTTGAAGTGGCCATGTAACTCATGGTTAGTTTTCTTTATTCAATTAATTCTAATTGGATTTACCTCTCTGCATGAATGAACTTGCCTACTGCGTTTGAGATCATAAGGGTTAATGTACCGGGTACACATGAGGCGTTACATTTTCATACCTGACAATTAAGGGATGTGCAAATCTTTAAGAGCTTTATTTGCTTGTGTGAGTTCAGTTTCATTTGTTTGCTGGAACTTCTTTGGCTCTTATCCATTTGCCTTGTTCGTTTTCTGAATAGTTTCTTGTTACTGGATTATTGCTGTAATTTCTGTGTGGAGTTAGAGATTTAGACCGTTTTCACCTTGCAGTTGTGGAAGGACTCCAAAACTTACTTGCAAATGCTTGTCATGGACTCTATAGCTGATATTGTAGTTAGTTAAATGAAATGAATTGATTGATAGTTATTGATTTTCTTTCTTATCTACGAAGGGTTTCTTTTATAATGTAATCACTTGGTTCCTCATATGATTCAATAAAATTGTTTTGGCAATTTATCATGTAAAGAACCAATTCAACCCAAAAGATTAAGCTATTAGGTGAATACATTAATGATTTTTATATTTTATATTATATTTCTCTAACACTTCACTTCATATAAGAGCCCATCGGGCTTGAAGGGTAAATAATTCACAAGCCCACCTACCTGTGCTAAGAAACACCACAATATTTAATTATTTATAAATTGAATTAGGGGCGGTGATAATCGAACTTTAGACCACTTGGTCATAGAGGCTCTAATATCGGGTAAATAACCAATTTAACCCAAAAATTTCAACTGTTAGGTGAAGGCACATTAATGATTTTTATATTTTATATTTAATTTCTCTAATACATTCCATCCTTTTTTGTTGTTCGAAGTTGGCGCCTCAGGACAGAAAACTCAAGTGAAGAGTTGAATTCTAAAGGAATGGCTATGGATCTCGTGCATCAGTTAGAGGATATTCTTGAATCTGATGCTCTAATGTAAGGTTTACTTATTTCATGCACACGGACTGATATAATTCTTGCCCTGATAGTTGCTTTAGAAACTCATGAATTTTATGGCATTTGGTAGAGAACTAGTACTTCATCCCATATCAGCAAATGTGAAAGTTTCCTTGTGTATGGTTCAAGATGAAATGGAGAAAATGAAGAATGGAATTGTCATTTCCTTTTGCTTTTTGGTTTGTCTAGTATTAATTCTTGGCCCACTAGGTAAAAACTTTCATGATAATATTTTCTCTTACCTGCCATCAGTTTGAGGCTTATTTCATAGCTTTATCTACATATTGTGGGGATGACTTGTGTTTAGTTTTTTTTTTTTTTTTTTTTGGTAATCGACTTGTGTTTAGTTATTTGTCTTGTTTCTATACTCTTTTGTTTCTCATTTTACTACTTGCTACTTGAGATTTTGAGGTATAACATGTAATTCATCAAGTCTATGAACCACTTCGAAAATTGGAACATTTTCATTATTGATGCTTAATAGTATTGTTTTAGTTCATATAAAAAAAATGATTTTCTTAATTCTTGGTAAATTTCGTGAACTTCACTCATGAAATCTGTGGATAATAAAAGTTATTGTAAGATATAACCTTAACTTGTTAAAATAACACCTTGTTAGCAATGTCTCTGTAAAGGTCAATCTTTATTTTTTGTTGGGTGATTTAATTATACTGTTTTGCCTATTTTTAATATGTTTTCCCTTATGCTTTTGGATCCAGTGATGAACTGGGGTTTATTCATCCATCCCAGTTTTCCTTGCTAAATAAGGGATCAGGAATTTCGTCTAATTTATCTGATGAAGCTATCCATCAATCAGCAGACAGGATAACAAGCTCTGAGGAATGTGCCAAACAAGAGAACCTATATTTCTGGAACAGAGATCATAAATTGGGAATTTCAACTCATGTTCTTCTACCGCTATATAGAGCTGCTAAACATGCATTTATGACTACATTTAAACAGTACATGATGTGTGACAATCAATCTGACAAAGTCGGAATTTGTTTACCGGCCTCTTCATCCTATGACCATCTTGAAAGTATACTACTGAGACACAGCAGGTCTCTTCTGCTGCTAAGCTGTGATTTTATGACTGCTTGGAATTGCAGGTTCAATTCTTATGTTTTGATCATTTTTTATACTTATGTTATTGACATGTAAGTCAACATCATAAGTTGACTGATTACAACAAATTGTTTTCACCTGCTCACTATAACTAATTGTGTGATAGCATAGTCCTGTGTCCAAGTGTCCAAATGACCTTTTATTTGCTAACTAAAATGGCCTCATTGAACCATATTCTCTTTCATATTTGGGATTGAAAGGTGTCTCTCTAACTTAAAGGAAAATTTTAGAGCACAGTCATAAGACTCGTGATGTTGTACGGTAGTGAATATTGGACGGTAAGGAGCCAACAAGAACATAAGCTTAGTGTTACAGAGATGAGGATGTTGCAGCAGATGAGTAGACATAGAAGACAAGATGGGATCAAGAATGAATGCATTAGAGAGAAAGTAGCAGTAGCATCTATTGAGGAAAAATGGTGGAATCTTGCCTAAGGTGCTTTGATCATGTAAA
The DNA here is from genome assembly GCA_032173675.1 of Gastrolobium villosum. Lineage (NCBI taxonomy): Eukaryota > Viridiplantae > Streptophyta > Magnoliopsida > Fabales > Fabaceae > Gastrolobium > Gastrolobium villosum. Next base: position 55,416 of record JAVKPL010012860.1, on the reverse strand, counting down.
AAGAAGACCAATAGAAGCACCAGTAAGAAGAGTAGACCAGATGCAGGATAACCCTATAGTTGGAGGTAGAGGGAGACCAAGAAAAATTCTAGGTAAAACCATTGAAAAGAACTTAGATTTAAATAGACATTCTGAGAATCTGGTTCATTTTAGAACACAGTACAATTGTTTGATCCATGTAACCAACTCCACCCTGTGAGAAAATGCTTTGGTTGTTGTTGTAGTACTTATCTTGTTATCTTCATCCTTCACTAAGAAGAAATTCAGGTAAACTGAGGGCCTATTTAATTGAGGGTGTTAGAATATAATAAATATGATTAGATATGATTAGACATGATTGGATTCCGTCCTATCCGTAAATATTCTGATTGTATTAGGATTGCATTAGGTATGGGCCTTTCACTTAAGCCCATTAGGGTCTCTATATATTGTAACTCTCTAAATTAGATCAATACACAACATATTATTTTACATTTAAGTTGGTATCAGAGCTATTTGTAAAGAAGAAGAAGAACTAGTTGAAGCAAGAAGAAATCATAAGAGAAGAAGAACGAGTCGAACAATCTTTGTGAAGAAGAAGAACTATGAGAAGAAAAAGAAAAAAAAAATCGCTTGTGGAGAAGAAGGACGACGACAGAGATAAATTAGGTTTTGGCTGGCAAGAACGAAAATTCGGAAAAAACAGAGAAACTACGAGTATGAGTGCATGTGCTACGATCGACCTACGACTGAAGATGGATAAACTGAAGATCAACAAGCGAACTCGCGAATCGACCCAATCGTGTGGATTTTAATACAATCAGAATATTTACGGATAGGACGGAATCCAATCATGTCTAATCATACCTAATCATATCTAATCATATCTAATCATATTTATTACATTCTAACAGAGGGTAATATCTTCTAATTTGGAGAGGAAAAGAAGAACGGGGAAGGGGGTTTCATTTTGAACTTGTTTGATCTGTTTTTTGAACATCGTTGTTTTGCCTAGTTCAAAACAATATTTTAAAGCAGCTAAAAGATTTCTTAATTGCATTTAAATGTGGAATATCTCAACCGGGTTTAGATATTCTGGATTTGATCATATATGATGGGTTAACTCTTGTGATTCTGTCTTCTCTTTTGCAGTCAAAATGTAAATAAAATCATCTCTTGTTTTCTTGAATTGATCTTATTTTGTGATTTTCTTTGATCTACAGGTTTTAAGAAAACATTGGTGCAATTTGGCAGAATTCTTATTTTTTTTATTTTTTTACAGTTTGGGGTTTATAGCTTTAATATTGTTGAGAGTATAAATATATTGAAAATGACATTCTAGAATTGCAAGGCAAGAAAACATACCAAAATGGAGAATATATGCTAGGACTAGGAGTTTGATTTATGTTACAAACCTCTTTAACTTTTTCTTTGCATATTGCAGAAAGTTAGTATTGTCCAAGAAGAAGCAGCTCTCAATGTTTGTAGATGAACTTCTCCTGTCAGAACTTGTGCTGTCATATTCTCCCAAAAGTGAACAAGCTTGGAATCATAGGTATTATATGTAACAATTGCTTCTTATGGCTTTGCCTGCATCGCTAAAATGATAAATATTTTCTCTATGAGTATGTCATAGGTGTGAATTTTGACTATTGATTGATCTTGAGGCTTTGGAACATGAATAGCAATCTAATGCATAGAAGTATTTTATCTAGGCGGTGGGTGATCAAGTCAATCTCCGCAAACTGTTCAAATTTCAAAGAGATTCTGGGAAAAGAATCTGAGCTGGTGGAAAAAATAGCTGAGGTCTAAATCCAGTACAGGAACTGCATACTGTTTAAATTGGAAATGTTTTATTTTATGTGGGCATAATTGATGGGCTTGCCTACACAGGAGAAGGAAAATTGTTGCTTTTCTTTTACTTTTGTCCTGGGCCCTTGTTTAATAAAGGGATATATATGAGGTTCTATTGTAACATTGGCGTATTTATCCTTTTACATCTTGTCTTTGACACTGTTAGGAAGCCTCCTTAGTGCTGGTGTATATCATAGGAAGCATAATGTTAGGAAGTCAAAAATAAAAAGATAAGGGTGCATTGTAAGGAGAGTTATAGGAGATCTTTATCTCCACTATTACTTGCTGAGTCAGCAGCACAAATTCACCATTCAGTTAGTAGGAGAAATGGTTATGATATGGCTGATGTGGTGCAATGTTGAGAAGCTTCTAGAGCTACAATTCAAGCATAAAAAGGGATCATGGAAAGACATTCAGCATCTTTGGGACTGGGAACTTTTGGGCACCTTTTGGGTGATTTGGGAGAGACCAAGAGCTCTCGAATTCTCTTGGAATATCTTTTCCTTTTTCTTTCTATTTTACAGTTCTTCTTCATATCTGTTGCTGTAATCTTGTTATCAGTTGTATTTCAGTTGAATCAACTATTATCAATATAATTTTCCATGTCTTCTTCTTCCGTAACCTTTAATTCTGGTTGGACCCTAACAAATGGTATCAAAGCTCCAGATCCGGGAGCCATGAACAGAGGAAACCAGAGAAAGAAAATGGAGAACAGATTCGAAGCTTGGGAGGAAAGGATGGAGGGATTAGAGGAAAGGGTGAGCATAATTGAGGAACGCACCAGCAGGCTTGAGGCAAACCTAACAGAGATTCTAAGGCTCATCGAAAAGCTTCGGCAGAAGCAAACCCAGCGTCATTTAGGCAGTCATTCACGAAGGGGAAGATCTTGTGGAAGAATGAAAGATTCACTCAAAGCTGACGGAGGAATTGCAGTGAATTTCCAGAAAACAGAGGTGATTATTCCTTCTCAAAAAACTGAGGAAGCAAAATTGGAGGAATTAAAACCAGAAATGGTGATGGAAGGAAAAACTATAGTGGAGAAGGTGGAGATTGAGGAGGAGAAACAAAAGACCGAAGCCGTTGGGGAAAAGCAAGTTGTGGCTAACAAGGTCATGATCGACGCACCCCTCTCACTTGAACCATCAGATTCGATGGGGTCTTTGTGTTGCAATGCTGCACAAGGTCAGCAAGTGGAGAAGACTAGGTCAGAGAATGAGCTAGTAGAATTGGGCCTATTTGCTTACTTAAAAGGTAAGGCCCATTTTACACTTGAATTATTCCCAGCCCAACTCAAAAACAATGGGTTTTTTTATAACATTGGGCTTAATTCAGTTTGGCTACTATCCAACGAAAGTAACTAGATTTTTAAGGGTGCAATGGGCTTCCGATTTTGAATGGCCTTTGCATCCTTGTGTACCCATTAAAATGCACTTTGGCATGAAAAATGCTACAACAGTTTTAAATCCCAAACAGCAAAAGTGGGGCCATTTCGAATGCTGCCTTACGGGTATTCTCAACTTTCTTCCTATTCATCTAGGATCTACACAAAGCATTGAAGTGTCAAAAGTTTGTGGTTCAAATGCATTGACTCAACACTTGGAAGATATAGAGATGCAATGGGACCCGGGTGGAAGTTGTTGTGCATCATCATGTGGAAGTTCTTATGCATCATCATACATAAGGAGATCCTTACAATTCAAGCAATGGGATCCTGGAAAATAATTTTTGACCTTCACCTTGAGGACACGGTGAAAGTTTTGGGGGGAAGTATTGTTAGGAAGTCAAAAATAAAAAGATAAGGGTGCATTGTAAGGAGAGTTATAGGAGATCTTTATCTCCACTATTACTTGTTGAGTCAGCAGCACAAATTCACCATTCAGTTAGTAGGAGAAACGATTATGATATGGCTGATGTGGTGCAATGTTGAGAAGCTTCTAGAGCTACAATTCAAGCATAAAAAGGGATCATGGAAAGACATTCAGCATCTTTGGGACTGGGAACTTTTGGGCACCTTTTGGGTGATTTGGGAGAGACCAAGAGCTCTCGAATTCTCTTGGAATATCTTTTCCTTTTTCTTTCTATTTTACCGTTCTTCTTCATATCTGTTGCTGTAATCTTGTTATCAGTTGTATTTCAGTTGAATCAACTATTATCAATATAATTTTCCATGTCTTCTTCTTCCGTAACCTTTAATTCTGGTTGGACCCTAACACATAACAGGTTCATTTCTCTAAAATAGAATCTGGCCAAATGATATAGAATATTGTGGGGGAAGGTGGTTATGGGTGAGTGGGAGAGTGTTACAAGTGAAGGATAAAAGAGGTAGTAGTGGTTGTGTTTAGGGGTTTCCAGAATAATGGAAGAGAAGTTTGGGAGAGCTTAAAGCCTCTCATAAGCTCTAGAATATCTGTTTCTTTCTTTTTCCTGCCTTTTCTTTTCCACACAGTTTGTTATTTCCTGTACTGATACTGTTATCCTACTTATGTCAGGGAAATATACACAAATACATGTTTAAGTTTCTAATCTTGGTTCAATTCATACTTGGTTCCTATCAGACATCTTTGATATTTCAATCCATATTGGATTGTAAAGATCAAATAATCTACAATACATCCTCCCGCTGAAGGGAAAAAGATAGATGCAAAAAAAAAAAAAAAACAAGAGATCTGTTGATGATTTTACTTGATTTATTTTATGCTTCACCTTTTTGTCATAGAGATTTGAGACTTCATATATTTTGAGTTAAATATCCATTTAATCCTTTTATCTATCCCTTCATTTTTAGAGGTCAAAGATGAATTATCGTGCATGGAATCACCGTTGCTGGTTAATCTCATACATGACTAGAGAACAGGTATTGATTCTATGATATTTTTACTTTTATAAGCTTTAAGTGTTACAGCATGAATTCTGGATCAAATTGCATAGAAAAATAATTGAATGCCCTATCAATTTGACATAAAATGTTGTACATGAAGTCTTAAACTCCCAAAAGATCCTGTACTTTAGTAGCAGCTTAATTGTTTTGTCTTTTTGAAATATTTTGTCACTTTTAGTCTTATGTAATTTTACCTTAGTTATGTATCAAAAATAATAATTTTACCTTAGTTGTTGGAGCAAAGGGAGATATTAATCTTACTAGTCCATGTTTGGTTATGGAATGGATCCATTTGCATTCCCATACTTGGTTAGATCCATCCGCTATTTCCGCAACCGCAACCCGCTATAACGCTACGTTTTTCGGGGTTGGCCGCGACATGCCGCAATCCGCATTTGATAACTATGGTTAGGTCCTTTGAATGGGAATGAGAATTCCCACAATTAAAGGAATAGGTATTCCACACAAAAGTGATGTAATCCTCATTCTATTTCACCATAATATATATAAAAAATGGTCCAGCCCACATTGACCAAATTGTGTTTTTTTGGGCCCAAAAACATTGCGTTGGACTAACCTGGGCATGGGCCATCCTAACTCATAATTTTTTTAAGCACCGAGCCTATTTTACTAGACAAATCATATTTTATTTTTTATAGTATGCTTATATCAATTAATACTGAACATAAAAAATAGAATGTAATCAATAATTCAACATTCCATTCCTGTCCATACCAATAAAAGTTGAACATTCTATTCCATTCCTACTCCCATTCCCATACAATCAAACGAAATATATCCTTCATTGTCAATGACTTAATGAATGGTTATCATGAAGTTCATGAATTAAAGCTCTGCTTATTTAGGTGCTGTATGAGTTGAAGAATTCTAGAAGTTGGGTTGCGCTACATGTTGCTGATAATTGTTGTTTTCATTATCAGAGAGTAAGTTTTGATTTACTTGTTTGAACTTAATATTGAGTTGGAAGACATTGTTTTGTAAGTCTATTGATGAGCTTTGGATTCTGCACCCTTGACAATCGTAACTGCTATCATATTGCAGCGGCTATTGCTGAAGATTATGGGGGACCAAAATTGTGTGGAAGAAATTGTATCTTGTGGTCATAATGCTGATATTGCCCAAGCCTTTAAGGTAATAATCTAGCTCATTTCATTTATTGTACATGATATGATAGGCTCTTTATTTTGAGTCTCGTCTGAAGGGCTTAGGATTGAAGCCGGACCATTGATTGTTATCAAACTGTCAGATATATATACTCTTTTTGTTTCCAGAAAAGGTAGCAGAATGAGTGAAGTAGGACATTAAAATTTATAAGTAGCCTTTCAGTTTTATGAGATCCATGAGTTACAAATATTGAGAAATTTGATGTTATTGAAGATGTAAATTTTTTACTAAATGATTGATTTGTTATGCTTTACTGAAGTCATTAACGCTTGTAAAAAACATTTTTAATTGAAAACTGAACTGCAAAATAAAGTTTGAACAAGGAAGGCTTGAAAAAGTTGCAAACAAGTGAAGCTCACTTTATTAGGTACCCTGACTTACTATAATAACATCATGATCATAATGCTTATGTTTTTGAATTGGCATAATTTTTTGTTATTGCTTTCTTGCTTACTTTTTGACTATTGAAGTGGGTATATGAGCGTAAAAAAGAGAGGAAGAAACAAAATAAGGCCCATAGTGAATCAGGAAAAGGCTTTTGAGAAGGAAAATGTGAAAACTGAGTTTGTTATGAGAAGTTACGCGTGGAATGCACTCAATGGAGAGGAGGTAGTGGGTGGAAAGGAGGAAGTGGTGTCAGTTATTAAAAAAGGGGTTGGGGAGAGTGGAAATCAGCTGGTCAGTAAGCAAAATGGTGAGGTAGGGGAGCTTGATGAGGAGTCGGGTTAAGAGAGGTCACTGCTGGTGCATTGGTTCTTCTGCAATTCTTAGTTAATTGTTTAGTGTATTTCCATTACAGATGCAGTGTCTCATAGGTTTATCAGTGAGTATTTGTCATTGTGTTACTGTTTCATTTATCTTGTAGTGAGGTTGGTTCCTGTAAGGGCTTGTCCCAGTATTTCAATATAAGTGCAGTGTTTTTGGTTTACTGGTACCAACACTTACATACTGATGGCACCAATAAAATACAGAAATATAAACTGACAATTATATTGATAACAAAGGTAAAATCGTTCTTACAACTACCAATACTCACAACAATTCAAAGACAGTAATGAAACAGTACTCAATTGAAATTCCCTACAATTTCTGGAGACACTTTAATGAAAAACAATTACAAGAAAATAACAGTAATCGACTATTAACGAAGATGACTCCCATTGATGAGAAAGAGATCCCCACTCCTCATCAAGCTACCTCCACTCCAATATTACTTACTCACTAACTGCCTAACTCCCTCCTCTTTTTCCTATTTAGCCACTGAGTCCATTTCCCACCTCTCCTCCCACTGAGTCCTCCCCATTCAATGCCTGCCACGTGTCCTCTTTAATAACAACCTCCCTTGCTGTGCTTTTCTTTGCAACAGCCAACACTACTTGTTGCAACATGCCTTGACCCAATACTGCAGATACACTAGAAGATGCAATGCGCTGATTACCATCAGGGGCTGCAATGGGCTGATTACCATCAGAGGCTGCAATGGGCTGATCACCTTGGGCTCTATGTTTATTCTTCTTCCTTCTACGTTCATAAACCCATTTTAGGGGTCCATCAACACCTACCCCTCCAACTTGCACCTTTTCCGCAAGGTGAAAATTTGGAAATAGCTCTTGCATTTCCTCCATGTCTTCCCACGACCACTCACACTCAGGCAGGTTGGCCCATTCAATCAACAATTCAATCTTCCCATTCAAAAGCTTCCTAGCATTGTGCACGGCAGCAGGGTGAACTTGCAATTCCATCGAGTCAGTCAAACAAGTGGGAAGAGGCAACACTGGGAACTTGCACTATATGCAGCTGGTCCAATCCTTTCCACAATTTCAAAGGGTCCATAGAATCTTGGACTCAGTTTCTGATTGAGATGTTTAGCTAATGACCGCAACTTGTAAGGTTGGATTTTCAAGTATACCGGATCACCCACCGAAAATATCACATCCCTCCTCCCTTTATCAGCTTGCATCTTCATTCTCTCTTGAGCTCTACACAGATTTTGTTTCAATTCCAGTAATAAAGCATCACGAGCTGCCACCCATTGGTCAACAGCAGCCACTGAAACTGGCAATCTGTCAAATTGAATAATGGTTGGAGGATCTCTACCATACAAAGCTTTGAAAGGTGTCATCCTTGTGGACCTGTTGTAAGAGCTATTAAACCAAGATTCAGCCCACGGAATCCACTTTGCCCAACTCCTAGGATGACCACTAGCAAAACATCTCAGATAAGTTTCCAAGGTGCGGTTCACCACCTCCGTTTGTCCATCCGTTTGGGGATGGTAAGCTGAACTAAATTTAAGATGAGTTCCGGCAGCCTTGAATAGTGCCCCCCAAAATCTACTAAGGAACAATCTGTCCCTATCCGATACTATGGATTTAGGAAACCCATGCAATCGGATAATGACACTCACAAACAGATCAGCCACCTCTTCAGTAGTAAATGGATGTGTGAGAGTGATGAAGTGGGCATACTTGGTTAAACGATCTACCACCACCAATATAGTATCCACCCCTTGGGACTTGGGTAATCCAGCTATGAAATCCATGGACAAGTCTTCCCAGACTTGATCTGGAATGGGTAAGGGTTTCAGCAACCCAGCCGGTAGTAAACTTTGATACTTTTATTGTTGGCACACCCCACAATTTTGTACAAACCTTACAACATCACCACGCATGCCCTTCCAATACAGTAAGGCAGAAACACGCTTGTAAGTGCGAATTTCTCCCGAGTGTCCCCCCCAAGGAGACGAATGAAACTCCTCAAGAATAGTGGGAATAAAAGTAGAAGTGCGAGGGAGTACCAACCTGTCTTTGTACCACAAACAACCCTTCGCTACATGATAGCCCGGATGAGAAGAGCTGTTAATCATGATTTCAGTAATCATTTTCTTAATTCCAGCATCCTCTAAAGCCTCATCTGAGAGCTTCTGCAGGTCCGAGCTCACAGGTGTGGATAAAACCTTGCATTCCATCATACGGGACAGTGCATCTGCGGCCTTATTCTCCAAACCCGGTTTATACTGGATTTCAAAATCAAATCCCATGAGTTTTGCCACCCATTTTTGCTGTCCATCTATCAACACCCTCTGTTCAGTGAGGTATTTTAAGCTCCTCTTATCAATCCTTACAATGAAATGACGACCCACCAAATAATGCCACCACTTTTGTATTGAAAAGACAATAGCCTTGAGTTCCTTTTCATAAACAGAGAGCACTTTATCCCGTTCAGAAAAAGCTTGGCTAAAATAGGCAATAGGTCAACCATGTTGCATGAGTACCGCTCCCATACCCACTCCCGAAGCATCGGTTTCCACTACGAACTCCTCATCAAAATTAGGCAACGCCAATTCTGGCAAGGACATCATCACAACCTTCAATTCATCAAAAGCCCTTTGAGCTGCCTCATCCCAAACAAATTTGTCCTTCTTTAATAATCTAGTCAGGGGACTGGCTAAGTGACCATAATTCTTCACAAAGCGTCTATAATACCCGGTAAGTCCCAAAAATCCCCTTAATCCTTTTAAGGTTATAGGAACCGGCCAATTTTGAATGGGTGCTACCTTAGAAGAATCCGCCTTTACCCCTATTCCGGATATAACATGTCCCAAATACTCCAACTCCCTCCTTCCAAACTACACTTCTTCAAATTTGCAACAAAGCAATGCTGCCTCAGTACCTCCATTACTTGACATAATTGAGTCCAATGAGATGACTCATCCTCACTGTAAATGAGAATGTCATCAAAAAATCAAGAACGAACTTGCGGAGAAATGGCTTGAACACCTCATTCATTAATGACTGGAATGTAGAAGGGGCATTCCGCAAACCAAACGGCATCACAAGGTACTCATAGTGGCCCTCATGAGTCCTAAAAGCCGTCTTCTCAATGTCTTCCTTCCGCATTCTGATTTGATTATAGCCTGACTTTAAATCCAGTTTAGAAAAGATCGAAGCTCCTTCTAACTCGTCCAGCAACTCATCTATCACTGCCAATGGGAACTTATCAGGAATGGTAACTCTATTCAAAGCCCTGTAGTCGACGCAAAACCTCCAACTCCAGTCTTTTTTCTTGATTAAGATCATGGGACTAGAAAAGGGGCTAGTACTGGGCCAGATCAGCATCTCCCTGACAAATTTCTCCAACTCCTCCTTTTGATAGTATGGGTAGCGATATGCTTTTAAATTCGGAACACGCGCCCCTTCTTTCAGTATGATCCTGTGGTCACAGGCTCTCTCAGGAGGTAATCCCGATGGTTCCCTAAACACCTCAAGGAATTGTTCCAATACCTTCGAAACCATCTGTATAGAATCTTCATCCTTCCCCTCATCTGTACTTACCAACCTCAGCTCCACTAAATAATTTTCCACCCCTTTTTTCATAGTCTTCGTAAGTTTTTTGTAAGAAATAAGACCCCTGGACAATTGAGGGTCTCCTCGCAGCTCAACAAAATCTGTACCGATTGGCACCCTCAAAAATAGCTCCCTGAAATTGGCCCTTATCTCTCCCAATCCTTCCAGCCAGGTGTAACCCAGAATCACATCCTCCCCTTCCAAGTTAAGAATGAAAAAATATTGAGTTATTGACATACCTGGGAGTTGCAGTAACACTCCCTTGCACGTTCCCAGACAACGTACATGGTTCCCATCACCCACTGTGACTGTAGGGGACTCGGTCTTGTTCACTCGAAGCTTCAAATCAGCTGCTACATGCGGGGCTAAGAAATTGTGTGAGGCCCCTGTGTCGATCAGGACCACCACTCTCCTGCCCTCAATAACACCCCACAACTTCAAGGACCTACTGGAAGTCAGTCCAGCTATGCTATGGAGACTCAACTGAATGTTCCCATTCACCTCTGAAGACTCTCCGATACCCAAATCGAGCTCATCATCCTTGCCGTCTCTAGTTCCAACCATCATCACATGCAAATGAGCCTGGGGACACACGTGATCTAAGGAATACGGTCCGTCGCACTTGAAACACGTGTTCCGACGTCGTTTATCCGCCACCTCCAGTGACAGCCGACGGAAACGAGCACAACCACCGTTGCTGCCATTGGAGCTCCGTCCCGTTGCACCACCGTTGCCCTCATTTGGGTTCACCCCCCCACCCCCCACCCCCCCACCCCAACTCGTGCCCTGATTCGAGTTTTGCAATGAAGCCCCAATTTCACTCCCTTGGGTACCATTAGTTTGGTTATTGGGCTTGTTACATTTGGTCCATTGTTTGAGTTCCTTCCGTTAAAACTTTGGTTGCGGCTAGGAAGAGCAGCCCTAGAATAGTGTGGGCCATTGCCAACATTTGGCCCAAATCGCCCATTCTCATGACTCATTTTCCCTCTGATCTCTTCTCTCTCTTCCACACGCTGGGCCATCGTCATCATCGTGCCCAAGTCCCTCAAAAGTATGCAATCGGATTTCAGCGCGAATCTCTTCCCGGAGGCCATTAAGGAATGCTGCTTGCATGACATCCTCATCTGCGTGTCTCAACGGAGCTGACAACAACTCGAATTTTTCTCGATATTCAGCAAACGCCCCTTGTTGTCGAAGACACATTAAAGCTTCATATGGGTTTCCAGAAGACGATGGATGGAAACTATCCAGAATTGCAGCACGAAAATCAGCCCAAGATATGGTTGGGTTCCTTTGCTCCCACCATTGGAACCAGTTGAGGGCCCTTCCTTCCAAACATACCGATGTGGTTTCCATCTGTTCTCCGATCGGAATCTTATAGATGCGAAAGAACCTCTCTGCTCTGTAAAGCCAGCCATAAGGATCATCCCCAGAAAAATAAGGAACCTCCACCCTCCTTCTCCTTTCATAATACCTGACGTTTCCATCCTGGTCTCCTCCCATTGGGTCACCTCTCATTTCTTCCTCACCATCCGTTGTAGACCGTCTGCCATTGCTCCTTGATCTTCTTCCTCCCATATTGTTGAGTCTTTCCAAAATCTCCGTGAGGGTCAAATTCATCTGTTGCACAGAATTTTCCAAACCTCCGATTCGCCCAGTCAAACCCACGTTGCTATGCTCCATAGCCATCAGCCTCTGTTCCAAATCATCTACTCTTGTTTCCATCCGTGATCTAACCATTCAATGCACTCGCAGGATCAAGTGCTTTGATTCCAATTGATGGCACCAATAAAATACAGAAATATAAACTGACAATTATATTGATAACGAAGGTAAAATCGTTCTTACAACCACCAATACTCACAACAATTCAAAGACAGTAATGAAACAGTACTCAATTGAAATTCCCTACAACTTCTTGAGACACTTTAATGAAAAACAATTACAAGAAAATAACAGTAATCAACTATTAACGAAGATGACTCCCATTGATGAGAAAGAGATCCCCACTCCTCATCAAGCTACCTCCACTCCAATATTACTTACTCACTAACTGCCTAACTCCCTCCTCTTTTTCCTATTTAGCCACTGAGTCCATTTCCCACCTCTCCTCCCACTGAGTCCTCCCCATTCAATGTCTGCCACGTGTCCTCTTTAATAACAACCTCCCTTGCTGTGCTTTTCTTTGCAACAGCCAACACTACTTGTTGCAACATGCCTTGACCCAATACTGCAGATACACTAGAAGATGCAATGGGCTGATTACCATCAGGGGCTGCAATGGGCTGATTACCATCAGAGGCTGCAACTTGGGCTCTATGTTTATTCTTCTTCCTTCTACGTTCATAAACCCATTTTAGGGGTCCATCAGATACTTTAAATGATGGTCTTGATAGTTAGAATCTATGTAAGGACTTGGTTTTGACAACACTTTATCAATGAAATATCCAGTGTATTACGTACCGCAGAAAGATATTATGAATTATATGTTGCCTTCACTGAAACTTAGATAGGGAAAACAAGATCTAAAGATTGACTTATGGAATGGATTAACATTACTGTATCATTTTGATCATTTTTGTATCCTTGAATAACTCTTACTATTAGTACACATAAGTTTAGTTCTTTTCACTATGTGACACTTATGGTTTGACAGGACGAACTTGATTGGAATAAAACATTAATAAAGCGTTATGTGGGAAGAGAGGTATGTGGCTTTTGTATGTTATTAATTTATTATTTGTCGATCATTAGTAAACTAAAGTGGTCCATGGATCAGCTGGAGCTTTTATAAATAATATCTTCATTCATTATCCAAGGGTTTTTTGCATTCCTGAAATTTGAGAGTATCATTTTCTTGTCTCATGCCATCGGATTGTCACCTTTAGGGAGAGAAGTACTAATCTCTTGATGTATTGTTTACATCATAGTGGGGTAACTCTGTCCATTTGTCCAATTTTGTCATTTTGGTGATTTTTTTCACTCCCCTTTTCAACAATTTACGTCTTTTCATGAAGTGATTGCATGACTATGATATACATTGGCTCTTTTTGGCAATTAGTTGACTTGTCTGCTAGGATAAGGATTGGAGATGATCTCTAAGTAAATTTGCAAAAGTCCTCTGGTGATAACTGATTAGTATAGTGCACAATGGAAATTATTTTTAATATAAGTTAACAAATTTTGAGAACCTTTGATACTTGTCCTTTTGTAAGTGTTTTATTTTTTATTTCAATTATATTTTCTTTGTTGTCCAGGTATAGTACCGGCACTTTCCCATCCTCAAACTTAAACCTACGCTCTAGTTCCTATTTCAAAACCCACAAATACCTCTTCCCTTCAAAATAAAGCACAAATAGTGTTAAAATTTACTGTGAAATTTCAACCCTTAATAATTTCTGTTAATTTGTTTTACTTAAGAAAAATATTTTTTTGAGTTTGATGAGAAATACCATTGACATTTACTTGTTAGATAGAGTAAATATAGTCAACTTAATCTATATATATATATATATATATATCGGGGCAGGATATTCTTACACCGGTGTAAGAGTTAGAAGTCTTACACTCAATCTTAACCATTGATCCACTTGTATCCAATGGTTCACATTACTAGAAAATTTGAGTCCTTAGATATAAGTGGGATCAGCGGATAAGATCGAGAGTGCAATTTACAATGTGTAAAATGAATATATATATATATATATATATATATATGGGACAGGATCCGTTTACAAACTTTTTGGAATTTTTTTACAAATTACACTATATTCTCCCGGGAGAACATAGTGTAGTTTGCAAAAGTTTGTATTCTCCCGGGAGAATATAGTGTAATTTGTAAGAGTTTGTAAACAAAAAGGTTTGTAAATATAACCTGCCCCTATATATATATATATATAGGGGTTTGATTTTCTCATGTTGCATGAGAATTCAATTCTCATGTTGTGACTCAACTAGTAGTGGCCCCTCACATTTATTAAAAAGAGAAAAAGAAAAGTCTTGCACGTAAATCGAAGGGTCACAACATGAGAATTGAATTCTCCAACATATATATATATATATATATAGTCTTTTTGTAAAAATGCAAGCTAAGGCTGCCTGCAATTAACCATAACCCCTATCCTCACAAGTTAGGAAGCCTTGTGTATCGGGGTTTGCTCTTTATATCTATAGTTGACTCATTTGTAAGATATCGTAAACACATTGAATGGCAAAAAAAATTAAATATTACTTGTTTAATAAATAATTACGCAAATATAGTCATTTTGAAACTATTTACGGAAGTATAGCAGTCAAACACCTCCCACAGGGGCGTGACCGGTTGGAGGGAGACACTCCCCATTTGTTCGTGACCGAGGAGAGAGACACTCCCCATTGGGGCGTGTTTCACCAGGTGCTACCACGTGGCATAAAAGTCAACAGTTTGACTGTAAAACTTTAGAAGTCCATAACTTTTGACTCGGGTGTCCGAATTAGGTAATTTTTTTTTTTTTTTTGATTCCACATAACTTTTCGAGATCTACGTAATGATACCTCATTTGGCATATTTTGTCTGTCACAAATTTTTTTTGAATTTACAACACTAATACCATAAGAACATATAAACTCAAATTAATAAACAGAAAATCACTGTTATGATTAGAAACATTAATAATAAAGATCCTTATGATTATGGTAAGTTATGATAAGGTTAGGTTAGTTGCAGATATGTTGTCATTCTCATTAATTGCATGCAATGAATATGACTTATTTTATCAAAATTAATTATGTATGTTATTGAGTTATATATAGTTAAAATTTGAATGAAGAATTTTACTAAATTTATAATTTTTTTCGGTTAACGTCTGTCGGTGACAGAATATCGAATGATTTATATAAAAAAGTTGAGTGAGTGCTTTTCATTTTTATTTTTATTTTTAAGTTTTTGTTCATGATTATAAAAATGTTAGATTATTTTTAGTAATAATTATAAGGTAACAATTTTATAGTTATTTCCAAAAAGAAATTATTAACCTGAAAAAAAATGGAAGCTTTATCAAAAATAGTAATGAAGCTTTATTAAAAAGATTTTTTTTTTTTTAGAGAAATAAGAGAGAGAGGGAATAAAAGAGGGAGTATTGGGAATTTTTGAGGAAACTCTATTAAAAGAAAAGTAGATAAAGAAAAAAAGTTAAGACTAACAAAACTTTATTAACAAAGAAAGATAAAAGTGAATATTGAGGTAGGGATAAATTTTTTTCCTATCTTTGTTTTAAAATATAAATGATATGGTAGTGTTATTTTTATTATTTTTTTTCCTTTTCTTTCGATGAGATATCATGAGTGTTTTGATAAAACTATTGAGGTAGGGATAATTTTTATTATTTTAAATGATACAAAGTTATGTCATTTTTAATAAAATTATGTCGTTTTGATGTAATTTTACTATAATCATAAGGATCTTTACTATGAATGTTTCTAATCATAACAATGGTTTTCTGTTTATTAATTTAGGTTTAAACGTTCTTATGGTATCATTGTTATAAATTCAATTTTTTTTTGTGTCAGAAAAAATATGTCAAATAAGGTGTCATTATGTAGATCTCGAAAAGTTATGTAGAATCAAATTTTTTTTTTACCTAATTTGGACACCCGAGTCAAAAGTTATTAACTTCCAAAATTTTACGGTCAAACTGTTGACTTTGTGTGCCATGTGACAGCACTTGGTGAAACATGCCCAAATGGGGAGTGTCTCTCTCCAACCGGTCATGCCCATGTGGGTGTATTTGACTGATATACCTGCATAAATAGTTTCAAAACAACTACATTTACGTAATTATTTATTAAAAAAACAATAAAATAATTTTTTTTGCCCACATTGAATACATGGTGAGAATCAACGCAATTAAGTTATCCCAACGGATCATTCTGGCATTATGTCTACAATATCTATCGGTGCTTATGTCTGCACTGAGTTGACAAAAAGTTAACAAAAGGGGTTATTTATTAAGTGAAAATTAAACTTGGAGAATTTTTGTTCTTGTTGTTGTTGTTGTTGTTTGTAGTTTTGAAAATAGAGGGGCCAATAACATAGATTTAAGTTTGGAGAGATGTGATGACTAATTGAACTGTTTCCCACTTTTATATTAATATTGCTTAGACAGCTGTTGGGCCTCTTTGGTATTTCGTCCTATAACTTATGTACCTAATAAGCACGGACTATTAAGATACCCTGCTGCTCAAAAAATAGTTGGACTTGTTCTGTCTTAGAGACAGGAATGTTCAGCCCAACTAGGCTGACGGATTAATCTAGATCGTATTGCTTTTGTTCAGAAATATCTATTATAAAGATACCCTTAAACCTAGCTTGATCGTTGAATACAAAGTAAAGTGTGTGATTGTGGTCACAGTATAGTGATGATCGTGAGTCGAAATTGAGTGTGTGTTTACCGTCGAATCGCCCTTCCATTTATAGGGGCTGCTACACAGGGTTCGTACGTGGACCTGAGCTGTCATGACGCGGTGATCATTACAGCTTGGTCGGCCGTTACAAATGGTAACGTGCTGTGCGTTACATGTCTTAAGTGTAACCTGTTACGTCGTTCTGAGACTACCTGTAGCCGAGTTTGAATGTCGCCGGATTGTCCGAGTGGGCCTGATTATATGGGCCTTTCACCGGGTTGTCCGAGTAGGACGATTATATGGGCCTTTCGTACAGGTACATAACAGGACTCATGCAACTATACAAGTGCAATTGCTTCAATTGCATCTCAGTTTTAAGGGGCTTTTCCCATTTTTATTTGCTAACCAAAATTGCATTTATGGTTCCTTGATTATAAGTGGTTATTCTTCTTAAGTGATTTTCTTACAAGTTTAGATGTTCATCATTACTCTTTTCTTGCTTTTTTTTTAGGGTTTATTGACCACTAATCCTAACTAGTTTGGGTTAAAAGAGATGTTGATTTTGATATTCAAATGTTCAACGTTACTCATTTGACACAGGCTCTATGGCTTCATCGTCGCTTCCTTTCCATGTGCTGGATAAATAATTTTCTAATTGATTCTGGTGATGCATCCAACAATTCCACGGAGGCAATGAGCATGTATCATGACTTTGGCACCTTTCTGCAGAATGAATTATGTCTCCTTCACTCCTGTTCAACTTTTGTTGATGATAATTTTGCGGATTTTCAAGCACAAGCCACACATTCTGCAAGTTACATACTATGGTTGAAAGTGGTATGCTGATTCTTTTTCCATTAGGCTTTCCATTTTGATACTGCTTAGCTAGCTAGATTGCTTTCTCAGGCTGTCTTAAATGTGTTATGTGCATCAGCAAGTTCCCAAGCCTCTGGAAAATGAACTCCTAGAGAAGATGAGAGATATAGATCTGAAGACCTTGCTGGATAAGTCATACCCAGAGAGATCCTCACTATTCAATTACTTTATGAGCTAGGTGGAAGCATATTAGCTATGTGAGAGGGAGTAGATATTATTGTTTATTCTCAACGGGGCAAAATTTTTTATATATATATAAGGAAAATTGGGGAAAGAAAAATCTTGGAAAGGTAAAATAAAATTAGGGTTTTATGTTTATTACTTTGTAGGAAAAGTGATTATTTAATGTTATAGAGATTCGTTTTGCGTGCCATATTTTTTTTTTGTTTTAAAATGTGTGGGCCTCACAAAATGTTATGTGTGTAGGTAAACTTGTTGTGTTATTATGTTAAAGGATAAGATGAAAACCCATAAAATTATGAAAAAGTTTGAGGATGAACAAAGACATTTATTTACCTGGCTATATCTGCTCTCCTCCTACCCTCTTCTACCAATGTATTTATTTCTCTGAATGTATGCTTCTCTGCCATCATTTTTAATGACAAACTTATAATGAATTAAAGTAATAAAAAAATCATATTACCAGCAGCGCCAGTTACCAGAACTCTAACTGGGTCTGTGGCCACCATTTTCATCAAGAGTGGTTTTAGAAAGAAATATAGAGATAAATAAAGGAGTAAAATCTGTTTTGGATGCCTAATGAAAAATACGGTCTCCACTTTAGTCCTTTACAAAAAAAAATTAGTCCCGGGGTCCTTACGAAATTGAAATTTAAATTGAACCCATTTTAATTTTTTAGGAACTAATGTGGGTCTTTTTTAAATTTGTAAGATATCATGATTTTAACTAAATGAATTCACTTTGAATTTCTTAGAGACCTCAGGATTAATTTGTTTTTGTTAGGGACTAAAATGGAGATTATGTTTTTGTTAGGGACTCAAAAGAAATTTCACTCTAAATAAAAAATGTAACAATAACAGAAAAAGTCGACTCCATAAATAGATGATAAAAATTGAAAAGAAAAAATAAATGTAATATATATATAGAAAAGAAATATGTATCAAGTTGGCGGAAGTTTGTGATTTTATTCACCAGCTGGTTGTACTTTTCCATAGAAAAGAAATATGCAAAGAACTTTGATGACAAGTCTTCCCATGTCGTGATACTATTAGCTGGCTGCCTTTCTATCCATCTGAGAGCTTTTCCCTTAACAACAAAAGGGAATAATCGAACTCTGATAGCATCGGCAGACACTCCATTGTGCTTAGTAGTGTCACAGATCATCAGAAATCGATCTATGAACTCATGAGGGTCTTCCTCCTCAGCACCAGAAAACTGAACCCTCTCCACCAAAGTAATCAAAGATGACCTCAGCTCAAAATTGTTTGCCTCCACCGTCGGCTTGATTATACTTGAGTTTGGCCTATTGAACACCGGAGTCAGAATGGTGTCCAACAGTCTTGGAGGTGGGTTATTTGCATTGTGGCCTCTGCCGCCACCAGCATTGTTGTTTTCTGCCATATCTTGTATTGGTTGTACAGGTACGCTTTTGAAGTCTTCCCAAATTATTTGCCTAGCAGCCTTCCTCAGTCTCCTCTCAGTCCTTGAAATTTCAGGATCAAATACAAAGTCTTTAGGTGGAAGTCTACCTCGCATAAAACTCAGAAAAATTTGTTAGTAGCACCTGCAAAACACAAAACAAGATAGAAAAAGATAAAAATAAAAATCCAATCTCAAAGATCAACGGTTATTTATAATATTGGAATTAACAATCCCCGGCGACGGCGCCAAACACTTGATGCTCTCCGGAAAGTATACTGATCGCACAAGTAATAAAGTGAATGAGTAGAGTATCGTCTCCACAGGGATTGTAAACCAAGTACTACAATAACCCGTCCCCTTAAGTTGGAAAAATCGATTGTTGTTGGAAAAATAGTGAATTGATTTGAGTAACAATAAAATAAAGACTTATTTTTGAGTTTTTATATTAAAGAGAATAAAAATAAGAACAAGAATGAATTGATTTTTAAAATTGAGAAAAGCATTGTAGCTAGAGTACACTCACCATATGATCCCCACTTCTTACTTTGGATTGATTCACAATATTCATTTATAAAATTACTCGGATAAATTATTATCTCAAAATATTAATAGTTAACCCTCAATTCCTTGCAAGGTTAACCCTTTAAACCCAATCGGAACCCCAATTCCTTGCAATGTTCCTCATGTTATTAAGCAATGAACTCAATAATTTAAGCATCCGCAATTCAATACACATCTATTCCTAGCATGCATACAAACCGTTATCTTACCCCCTTTCAAGATCAAAACCCTAATATTCCTATATAGGATTCTAATCCTCAAACTATTCTCAACTATCAGATTGATCAGTTCTAATAAAGAAAATAGGAATTACGCACAGAGTAATGATAAAGATAATTATATAAATGAAAAATCATAAATCAATCTGTTGTAACAAGGGTTCACATAAGGCTCGTGACCCTAACTACAATAAAGAGAAACTAGCCAAGCATAATCATGGCTAAAAATCCAATATTCAATAAAAACATAAAATGAAGGCGGAAGAGATGAAGAACAAGATCTGTGGAAGAGTCATTCCGAGCACAGCCGTCAGCCTTCTTCTGTATGGAATAAGATATCCTAGGGTTCTATCAAGAAGATCTATTTATAAGCCTCTTTTCCCTCTTCCAAAAATTCCCTTCAAATAACACGGAGTAATTTTCCCGCAACCCGGCACCAGTTGGCGCCGTGTTGGCGCAAGTTTGCGCCGCGCCACTGCCTGATTGCAAAAGTCGGAACCCGGTTCTCGTAAAGTGACGCTAGTTGGCGCCACTAGGCGCCACCAAAGGATGGCGCAAGATGGCGTGAAAATTTTCCTTGTTTAGCGCTAGGAGGCGCCATTTTGGCGCTAGAGAACTTGGAAATTGTGGCGCCACTCTACTGGTGCTTTTCATTCTTCAAAGGACTTGGCGCCGGTTGGCGTCATAGTGGCGCCTGTTGATGCTACTTCCAAAATACTGCTGTGAAATACGGAAACTGGCGCGGGTGTGCGCCAGTGTGATGCTGGTCTGTGCCATGCTTCTGGAACTTGTAGTGTGTTGCACCCGTGTGGAATTGCGTTAACAGGCTTTTATAATTTTCACTTCTTTTTCCTGCAAAAACACAACAATAGGTGAGAAATATTATTGAAAAGAAAGAATCAATATAATTAGCAAATATGTATTTAAGTTGCTCTCTTATGATTCAATTCTTATCAATTTTACTACAAAAAAACCACACTTGCCAGAGGCATATCAGCAATCCTTTGCCAAGCTAAGGGGTTTGGACATTGATAATGTGAACGGGGACTACACTGTCTAAGAAATTAAAATTATTTTCTGTCATTCTTCTGTTCTGTAAATGATCCTTACATTTCTTGTATTATGGCTTTGTCTAGTATTACTAGATAATAAGTTATACTTCAATAATGCATCTGTTACAAGATTAAATTTTCTTATGCTCCTCACCTAAACCATTGTTTGTTGTTAGCTCTTTTTTTCTGTTTTATTTTTTATTTTATTTTATTTTTGGCTATTGTTTATTTTGTGTTATGACAGTCTTATTTACACAAGTCTCTCTTTGGGGGAAATTTTTGGAATACATCATATGTATTCACTTAGATACAAATTTTTTTTTTCAAATGGAGAAATTATTTTTCCATTTATACGTTTTTTTTTTGTCATTAAATCCCAAAAACTTTCTCTATTAGGTATACATGTAACTATATCTGATATACCAAATGTTTTCTCGTAAGACATTAAAATAACAAACAAATTCACAGGTGTCGTTTTTATTTTGTTTGAGCCGTAAATTGGCAACTCAGAATCCTTATAAGCATATCTCTTAATGACATTTAAAATATCAGATATTATGAACTCATATTTTTCAAATTTATCTACGTTGAAGTGACATATGTCACATTCTCTTAATTTATTGTTCCATAAATTATTTTAGTATTAGAAGCTGAAATTTGAGATCATTATAGTCGAGTAAAGGAAGTAGTGCAGGGAAGAAATGTTTCAAGTAAACAGATTGTGACGTTTGCAGATGCTCCAATTTTTGATGAAGAACCAATCTATGACAATGTAGATGAACATGAAGAAACAGAATCTGAAGATGTAGAAATTGTCTATGCTGATATCGGAGAATCACTAGTCACTCGAAGAGTCTTGAATGAGGATTTGGTGAATGATGAAACGTGGCTTCGGCACACCATTTTCCACACTAAGAGCACCAGCGGGGGAAAAACATGCAGTGTGATTATAGGGAGTTTTGAAAACGTGGTTTCTACCACTATGATAGAAAAATTGGGGCTAAAAATAGAAGCACACCCACAACCTTATAAGCTATCTTGGCTAAAAAAAGGGAATGAGGTGAGGGTAACCAAAAGATGCATCGTGTGTTTTTCAATTGGAAAAAATATTCAGATGAGGTATGGTACGATGTCGTTCCTATGGATGCTTGTCACATTTTATTAGGTAGGCTATAGCAATTTGATAGGAAGGCAAAACATGATGGTTTCAAAAATACTTACACCTTCGAAAAGGATGGTCACCTTATTACACCAGCACCTTCAGATTAGAGGAAGGAAGCAAAGAATTCTCTGTTGTCCAAGTCAGAAATTTTAGAACTGACAAAATTCGCAGATGTAATGCCAAAAGAATTGCCGCCTGGATTACCACCTGAAGAAGTTGACGTCAATAAAGACGACGTAGATTCGAGGGCGAATCTTTTCGTAGCGAGGCAGGATGATGCACTTGAGTCACCATAAGTTATTATATTATTATAATTGCAGATGTTTTAGTTTTAAGGCCTTTTATGATTTTAATAATTGCAGACGTTTTAGTTTGCATGACATTATGTTTGGTTTATGGTTATTTCCGTTTTGTAATAGTTTAAAGACCGTTGATAGTCCTTTATAGTCAGTTACTTTTTGTATTGCCTGGTTAAAATGCTTGTTAGAAGGATGTGAAAGGAGGACTTTGATTGTTGAAGAATAATAATATAGCAGAAAACTTCTGCATTTTCCTGAAAGCCTATTTTTCCCTATAATTTTGCATCATGAACCATCATGAAGCTCAGTGAGACTGCAATGAGAATGATACATCTCGCGATAAACCAATATATGATGACAAAAATGTATGTGTACTCCATTTTTTTCCATTTCCTGAATAGCATTCTTCATGTCTTCAGCAGCATTCTGTCAATATAGAACAAGAAGAGTTTACATATAGCTTTGACAAGCAAATAAATATTTTATCTATACATCACAAGCAAATAAATATATATGGAAGCTCTAAAATATTTCAGACGAATCACAAATCTAACATTAGAACCTCCCTATTAAAAGCTACTTATCAAAAAGTTCCCTTTAAGCTTGAGGGGAAAGACTGCCTAGAGTATTTCCTTCCCCAAACACTCACGAAGTGGGTATTTGAACTGGGTCGGCTCTTTAAGCTTGAGTTGACCCTTCTAACTTTCATTGTTTGTTGCTTGTAGATTACCACAAAGCAAGGAAGCAGAGCTTTGGGATTTAGTACATAGAGTTCCTCAATATCTGCATCTAGAATATATGTTTTTTCCCCTTTATTTTCTTACCTTATTGCTGCTAACAGGGCCTCCATGTGACCCCCCATATATTTTATCCTCTTAAAATCATTAAGATGTTCTTCCAAAGTGAAATTCGGATCATCTTGTCCGCCATAAACTATAAAATGTTTGAATTTTCAGCAATGCACAGAAAGTCTGGCCAAAAAGGATAATAGATGTTGCTTACCATTTTCAGTTATGAACATTGGAGTATTGATGTATCTATCTTTTACACATGTAACTGTTTTCTCCATGCCTTCTGGGTATGTGTTAAGCCAACTAAATGAAGTCTGCATGACATTAGAAGCTTCAGAATTGGCGAATCATGGGGGAAAAGGTGATCATCATTGTAAGTTTGAGGGTTCCCCGATTGAGACACTATTTTTCTCTCCACTTTTTATGTATGAACCCTCTGTTCTGGAGACCCCATGTCATGACTTACACACGGAGCACATGCAATCTTGGACATAAAAAGCTGTGTAGTAGTTGATGCCAATGAAATCCAATCCAAAATAATACGCTGAATTAATATAGACCCTGTTTTCGCTTTTTATATATGGTTGATTGGTGTAACCCAGGTTATATAATTTAAGGGTTTATCATCTATCATTTAACATGACCACAAAAAATTTCCTACACACACAACATTTTGTGGGGCCCCGCAGCAAAAAAAAAAAAAAAACTCCAGCACGCAAAACGAATCTCTATGACATAACACAATCGCTTTTTCCTACAACATAACTCTTATAAAACCCATAATTTAATGCTAGTTAAAAATAGGGAAAAAGACTTCTCATGTTGCATGCTCTCCTACCACTCTCTCACTTCGATGTCCGTGCCAATCACTTTTTTATTTTTTATTTTTTCTTTAATGAGGGTCTCATCCTTTGCTCTCTCCGTAGGAAAATTTGGATTTTTCATGTAACATGAGAAATTACATTCCCTTAAAAATATAATATAAAATATAAAACTATTCATCTTTTGTGTTGAATTAATCATCCATGCAGACTTTCCAAGCAAAGGCTAGGAACTATTTATTGATAATTCATGCTAGAATTCATAGACACATGTTCAAGATCTAAGTGCAATAATCCAAGACACCATGAAATGACATGTTCTTACCACCAATATATTCATGCAAGACTGTGTACGCCGAGCATTCTCTGCAGATTTTTGAGCTAGTATTTCTAAAAGAATTATTTTCACATGCTCCTTGTTAAAGAGCAAATAGGAGCACTTCACTGAGAAGGTATTCAGAAATTCATAGAGATGATGTTTCTCGCCAAGTATTTTAAGCAAATCATCCTACATACAAAAAATAAATCAATAAGCATAATCAATAGTGTTTCTCGCCAAGTTTATTGTTAGATAATAATGTTGAATATGGCCAGTGCTCAATGGCAGAGCAAATGTATAATTAATTAGATTCATAGCCAAAAAGCATTAGAAAGGACGAGTCTCAACATACTGCACATTGCTGTGAAGCACCGTCAGCTTGCAATCTAATTGGGTAAGAGGCTTCCAAGAATGTTCTCCATCTCTGTGGGGTACTTTCCAATTATAATTGGGGTCCAAGAACCTGCATTATAATAAATTGTTTACAGTATGAGGTGCTCATCCCTACTTTACTGGGGGAGTAGTGTAAACAAATAGAACAAGCCATTAAAGGAGAATTATACCAATTTAAGGTGCTAGTGTTCGAATCAGCCTCTCTGCAAAAAGTAGGGGAAAGGCTGCCTAGAGTATTCCCTTTCCCAGACACTCACGAAGTGGGTATTTGAACTGGGTCGGCCCTTTTAAGGTGAATGATCTTGAAGGGCCGGCTTGGCTCAACGGTAAGCTTGCTTGCCGTGGTGTGTCAGGTCGTGGGTTCGAATCAGTCTCTCTGCAAAAGGCAGGGGAAAGACTGCCTAGAGTATTCCCTTCCCCAGACACTCAGGAAATGAGTATTTGAACCGGGTCGGCCCTTTTTTAATGTGAATGACCTTGCTCTTTCTGTGGCCAATTTGTCAACAGTAGAATTGCTGATTGGTTCATACCATTCATGTTGAAGGACTATACCAATTCTTCCTCCTTGCTCAGTCTCATGTTTCATCCACACAATATACAAATTTTTACAATGATTCAGATATTTAATCTGATATCTTAAGTTATGATGCTGAAGACTCTATCACATTACCTGATATTGGTTCTATATATATCAACTGCAGCTGCATGTGAAGGATAATGTTATGGGCTGCTAGAAAGGGCTCCTTTTCTGATTCCCCTTCTCTGCAGTTTACCAATGCCAATATCATAGTAAAAACTCAACCCAGAAAATTCAACAAAAATAAAATAAAATTTTAATAAGCAAAAAAACTCAATCCAGAAAAGAACTTCAACAATTCAATGAGCAAAAGCCAATGCCAAAACAAGCTAAAAAAATTAACAGTTTCAACAAGTAGGGATAGTCATTGATGCTTGGAGACAAAGGTAGGCAGAAAAAATAATAAGGGAAGGACAATCAACAAGTAATAAAATTAAATAGTTATCAAATAATTTGCATGAGAATTATAAGAATGTGTCATCAAATGAACTTATGGTAGTTGGGATATGACAAAAAAAATTCAAATTTGGCAGTGGATTGATAATGGAGTGGTAGCCATGGTGCGGTTACGGTTAATTATATTAAGCGTTGATGTTGATGTTGATGCTGAGTAATAATGGCCGTGTCATGGTGAGGTAGAGGGTCTTGAGAAATTATTCGTGTATATACAAAAGCGGTTCATTTCTCTAAAATAGAATCTGATCAAATGATATGGAATATTGTGGGGGAAGATGGTTATGGGTGAATGGGAGGTTGTTACAACTTACAAGTGAAGGATAACATAAGGAGTAGTGGTTGTGTTAAGGGGTTTCCAGAATAATGGAAAGGAAAGTTTGGGAGAGCCTATAGCCTCTCTGTTAAGGAATAGGCATTCCACACAAAACTGATGTAATCCTCATTGTTACGTTTGCACAAAAAAATTATCAGACTGCCACGCCAATAATAAATTTTGTCAAAATGCCACGCGGCATAATTCGCTACACAGTGTAGTGAAATATGCCACGTCAGAACCAAAAAGTGTCACGTGTCAAAATTATTGAAATTCGCTACCCTATGTAGTGAATTTCAACAATTACACTTTTTGGTGCTGAGCATCCTGACGTGGCATATTTCGCTACACTGTGTAGCGAATTACTTGCATACATAATTCGCTACACTGTGTAGCGAATTATGCCGCGTGGCATTTTGGCAAAATTTACTGTTGGCGTGGCAATCTGATAATTTTTTTGTCCAAACGTGGCACTTTAGTCGGTGTCGCGTAATCCTCATTCCATTTCACCGTGATATGTACAAAAAAAGATCCAGCCCACATTGACCAAATTGTGTTTTCTTAGGCCCAAAAACATTGCAATGGACTGACTTGGGCATGGGCCATCCTATGTTAGGACTCGAGTTTGACAACTTTATCAATGAAATATCCAGCGTATTACAGAAAAAGATTAAGAATCATTTGTTTCCTTCACTGAAACTTAGATAAGGAAAACGAGATCTAAAGATTGACTAATGGACTGTCATTGTTGTATCATCTTGATCATTTTTGTCACCTTGAATACTGTTACTATTAGTAAACATAAGTTTAGTTCTTTTCATTATGTGACAAATAGGGTTCCTATATGGTTTGAACATGCTAAAATTGTTTTGATGATGTGTTAAGGTTCCAAAGTATTGCATGAGTTTGATTATGAATTAAAATGACTTAAGAAATGATGAGAAACATCTTGGTTCCCTCTATGTATTCCTCGGCCTTGTGAAGAAAAAAATGGGCATGAGTTGTGTTTAAATTGTTATGGATACATAGATAACTTAGGGACCAAGTAAGAGCTCTAGGAACCTTGGTTATGTAAATTGAAGATATGAAAGTCCTTGGCTCTCCCTAGGTCATGGTTTCGGCCTTTACGGATTTTATGAGCTAGGAAGTTTTGAAATTTGTAAAAGGTATCTTAGAGACATGGTGGTGCCATTCCATGTATGTGCATCAGTTTGAAACCATGTAATTGCTTGTGGAACGAGTAATCTCCTACATGTGGTCTAAATAGTAATTTTTAAGAAAAAGAGGCAAAGACTTATGTATTGGCATATGATTGGCATAAAGGATTAAAAAGTGAAACGTGATAAGACTACATGGCATAAAAACCTAGGGGTGCGTCATAATGGTCTAAAATAAAGTAAACAATAAAGTGTGTGTGTGTCTTGTATAATTACATGACTTGGTATCATTTTATTGAGTTTCATTTTGAATTCTTTCTCTTGGTGTGCCTAGGGATTTTGAAAATATGGATCCTTTTGGAGGAAGTTAAGTATCTTGCGAGACAAGTAAGCGTATTGTTAAAGTTTCAATAGGTAAGTTTTATGTTTAAGGAGTTCTCTCCTTTCTATGTGCTCCACCATGGTTAGTTGACTATGGTTGGTATTGTATGTTTGTCTTCTAATACTTGGTATAGATGCATTCAAATAAAACTATATGATAATATGATATGTCGCGTTCTGATGTGATTACTGTGATGATTCTTGGCCAATGAATTGATGCGCATTGATTTCAGCTTGGGATCCTCCCTGGGAATGTCCCCGTACATCTTTGATATAATATGTGAATATGCTCAGTTCTGTTATGATATTTGTTTATATGATGCTTTGTATACTCTGTATCTGACTTTCATGCAGGAGTGGGCCGGGTATAGAGATTACTTTATAAGTCTGGAGCTTACTGAGATTCATTATCTCACCTCATTTGGGGACATCATTTAGGGTGTGCAAATAGCCGGTGAGCCCTCACGGGGCAAGGATACTACCCGTGGCTAGAGGTGCCGTAGAGGATACGCATATTTTGGATGATTCATCATCATTATGTAGAGACGTGATCCGTGTGTAGCATTATGCTACCATTATTTTGGATGACATGTATTTATTATTTAGTCGTGTTCTATTCATTTTGGGATCATGTTGTCTGATCCATTATATTATATATGGCCTGTATATGTTTTGTACATGTTTTCCGTTTGATGCATATACATTTGTGTATTCAGGCATGTTATATGATGATGTAATATTTAGATATGTGTACGTGATGAGTTATGTATGCTGTTAAAGATAGTGGCACGTAGCCAATTATGCATGTGCCCATGGATGGGTATTAGGTCCGTTGTGAGACAAAAATATGATTATATGATATGTTTAATATGATATGTTTATCAAGGATGGATTATGAGGGTGAGATTTAATCCCCATTTTTTTGGTTTACAGCCGTTATGCTATCCGATTTTAGACTTTATTTGGATTGACACTTGCTGTCATATTCAGATGGTTAAGGGCCATTGCATATGGTCATGGATGAAAGATGAAAGTTTAAAAAAGAAATTACAATTGATAAGAAAAAAGGGACGTAGTACTATATATCATGCGAAACGAAATAAAGAAAAGGAAAAAGTTAGCTTGTATTTTCTTAAGCTAATGCAAGATTATAAGTTAATTCTTCCGTTGATGCATGTTTTAGTATCATATGTATGTTAATTGAACTGACTCAAGACGAGAATGTTGCATGAACTGATCTAGAGTTGAGAAAAAGGAATTTTGCCAATTTATAGCTCAATCAGAAGAAAAATGACACGTGTATTTGTTTATTATTTTAATGTCTTATTTAGAGATTTGAACACACGTGTATTTGTTTATTATTTTAATGTCTTATTTAGAGGTTTGAACATGCATTTTTTCTGGCAATATTAATAAAATGTTTGCATATAAAGATTTTAAACTAACACAAAATAGATACAATAGCCAAAATAAAAAAATACAGAAGAAATAATAGCAAACAACAAACAATGGTTTGAGTGAGGAGCACAAGAAAATTTAATCTTGTAACAGATGCATTATTGAAGTATAATTTGTCATCTGATACTACTAGACAAAGCCATAATACAAGAAATATAAGGATCACAGAACGGAACAATGACAGAAAATAGTCTTAATGTCTTAGACAGTATAGTGCCCGTTCACATTATCAATATCCAAACCCCTTAGCTTGGCAAAGGATTCCACTCTTCCTTTCAGAGTGTAAAGCTCTCTCAACCTGCATTAAGGGGGACAAAACTATATATATGGAAAAGTGTGGAAAAAAAAAATTATGGAAAGGTAAAATAAAATTATGAAACAGTTTGAGGATAAACAAAGACATTTATTTACCTTGCTATCTCTGCTCTCCTCCTAGCTTCTTCTGCCAATGTATTTATTTCTCTGAATGTGTGCTTCTCTGCCATCACTTTTGACTCAACAGAATGGAGGCCATGCAAGGTTCTCTGCTCAGCAGCCCATGCAGCCTCACGTGCTTCTCTACCAAAGTCATTTTTGTTGATGAATGCAGTCTGTTAATTTGCACCACCAAGAATTCATAGACTCATATTAGTACACTAATCATTATATATGAGTCCCAGAAACTATAAACTTGAAAAAGGTATTTGAAATAATATATTGAATTGTATATAAAACTGTACAAGAGTACTCTATATATAGAATACAGAAAGACCTAATGGGCCAAGCCCAAAAAAAATAAAAACAAAACCTAAAGAAAACTAGATCCTTCTAGAGGATTCTAAATAATTACAAATAAAATAAATAAATAAAAAACTAATTCTAATATTTACAACAAATAAATAAACCTAATATTTACAATATATAATAACTCAAAAGGTATGCTTTTTTATGCTTTGAACCCATCTCTTGTTAGACATAAGTTTATTTATTTTCTACACAAAGTTTTGCTAAATTTCTATCACAAGTTCTGTCATAGTAATACTCACTCTTTGGTTGACCACCAGATTCCAAGCCCTTCCACTTAATGCATAACGAACAGCAAACTTTAAAGGATCAAGAAGTACATAAGTTACGGTATTGAACAACCATATGACTCCTGTCCAGCCCCAACCTATACTTCTAATTCCAGCAGTTTTCCATGTGACTTTGGCAGATATAACAGTTGCAACCTGTAAGAGAATGTAGTTAAATGAAATAGTGAGGCTTTCCACTGAGAAAGTTCACATGGTTTGAAAAGTTTGAATAAGCAATGCAGTACCAGCTGAGCAATTATGAAGGCAATAACAAGCAAAAGACCAGGTCTTTCTGTGTAGGACCAACCCCTTGAGCGTGTAACAAAAATTAAGGCTTGACTAATTGTGCTGACTTGAAGATAGACAGCAGATCCCAACATTTCTTTCACTTCATCAGTAACAGGATCATTTGTATTGACGCGGAAGTGTTTCACACCAAAATGGTTCTACAGCAGAATATTTTCATTATCATATCATTCTTACATAGGAAAGAAAAAGGGCCGACCCAATTCAAATACCCACTTCGTGAGTGTCTGGGGAAGGAAATACTCTAGGCAGTCTTTCCCCTGCTTTTTGCAGAGAGACTGATTCGAACCCGCGACCTGACACACCACGGCAAGCAAGCTTACCGCTGAGCCAAGCCGGCCCTTCACATAGGAAAGAAAAGTTAAAATAATGAACAAGTGGAAGTAAGATCCTTACAGGAAAGAAGTTTGTTTCATAAACTACCAAGAAGAAGATCACAGTCATTAGAGCAAGATAGCTTCCAAGAACAACCCCAGTTGCAAAAATTTCACTAAGCTTCCAACTATCAGGAGTTGGAGAAGGCTTAACCCTATCTTTAGATATTGTCATGATGGTACCTACAAGGGTGCTAACAAGTCAGAAGATAAATAGGAAAGTATTTCGTTAAACAACATCAAATTATAATGAAACTTTAGATTAAGTTGCTAAAAAGTTGCTAATATTACCATCATTGAGAATGGCAATGATTAGAACCATAAAGGGGGGAAAGTTAAATCTCCAAAAGCAGGTCAGTAACATGAAACCCAGCTGAAATTACATTAAAACTGAAATGAGAAAAAGTTTGATGATCTGGTTCATTGCTGAATGAATATATTATACATGCTTAAGAAGCTTACCACAATACGAATAGTGATAGATACAGCATATATCTGCAAAAGGAAAAAGAAAGCAAAAATCAGGATTTGTTGCCACACTAAGAATAATTAAGACATTTTGCACTCAAATTTTGATAGTTGTGGGATTACTGTGTAGTTTTTCATTCTCTGGAAAATTGCACGGCTAGTTAAAACTGCACTTATGATCACACTTAACCCAGGTTCAGTTAGCACTATGTCAGAAGCACTTCTTGCAGCATCTGTAGAATCTGCTACTGCAATACCTATGTCAGCTATCTTTAGGGCAGGTGCATCATTCACCCCATCACCAGTCATCCCACAAATGTGCTTTCTTGCTTGTAACCTCTTCACAATCTCATACTTGTGCTCTGAGAGAAACATAAGTTGTCAGAAATTGGACAAGTCATTAAATTAGAGCTCCCATTTGATAACTGCTTGCTTGGCTTACCAGGAAAGACACCAGCAAAACCATCAGCATTCTCAATGAGCTCATCAATGGAGACAGCACCTAATCCATCTCTGTTTTCACCAAGCAGTGATGAAGAAGGATACATGTTAGTTCCCATCCCTAGACGCCTTCCTGTTTCCTTCCCGATTGCAAGTTGATCACCTATAAGTTTTTTTTATTTTGCAGCATTAGCATATGACCAGAGTTTTGTTAAATTGTGGACATTATAATTAAATCATTGACCCCAGAATCAAACTCTAGATTACTTGGTACAGAGATTCTGATATCATATCTTGAACGAACTCTCTTAAAAGTTTAAGCTGTTGAGAGAGAACACACGAGTGCTTTTATTGTATCTCTAACAAAAACACACAGAAGAACACACGAGGTAGAATCTCTCGCTTGTAGACTGAAGCTATCACAAACTTCTTATTCCTATCACCATTATATTGCTAGAGCCTAGATGTCAGTTACCATCCAATTTTAAGTTGACTTGTTTAGTACACTTTCTTCACTTCTCTACTGTCCTGGACAAATTATTTTGTAGGAGTTATCTAAACAATAGAACGTAATTAAAAAAAATTAATGAAATCGTGGTTCTCAATCATCTACCAACACAAACAATGAGGTTTATTCTTGTAGTCCTTCCATGCATGGATAAAATTTCTCTAATAACCAACTAGGGTTAGCCTAGTGGTGAGGGATGTGGGAAGTTATGTAATAGGTTGTATGTTCAATTTCTAAATGTATCCCAAAAAAAAAAAAATTTGTAGTCCTTCCATGCATGGATAAAATTTCTCTATAGGTACCATGCATGGTTTATCCTCACCATGAAATTTTATCCAAATAGATGGTGACATTTGTAACTTTTTCCACTAAGCACAAATTACAAATTCACTTGAATCATGTAAAGGTGTATGTCTAGAACTTGTTTTTCAAAGAGAAAGATTTCCATAAAAAATTTCATATTGTAAAAGCAACCAAGACCTTTGCAATATACTAAATTGAACATCAATTAATAGTGACACGTACCAGTGATCATTTTGACACTGACACCAAGATCAAGAGCTCTTCTGATTGTTTCTGCACTATCATGGCGAGGAGGGTCAAAAAGAGGGAGAAGGCCAACAAATTCCCAGGGTCCTCCTGGACTGTCTTTATTTCCCTCAGGTACTTCCTAAATGGAGAAAAAATGTATTGCTAATGTTATAAATAAAATACAAAAAAGTCATTCATCTCTCTTCACCTAGCAATTTAAACGAGAGGGAACAAATGAGAAATATAATATAAAAAGGATAAAGTGTGTGTCATTTTAAAGGATATAAAGTTGTGTCATTTTAAATGAGACAAAGAGATAGATAAAGGAGAGAGAGTTGTGGGTCCCATCTCTTTGTGAGAGTGAAAGGATATAAGTTGTGTCATTTAAAAGGACAAACATTTTTCCCATATAAAAAAGGATTTGATTTTTCTAATGTTATTTTAGATAACTTTATCTAATTTTCACTGAAACGACGTCGTTTTAGATGGAAATCATGGTGTTTTTGTAATTTTAATTTATTTTAGGGATATGGTAGTCTTTATCATTCTAATTTTTTAATTTTTCAACACAAAACGACTTGTTTCGATGAACATTAGATAAAGTTATATAAAGTAACATTAGATATATTTTTTCCTATAAAAAAACTATACATGAGCTTTCACTAATAGTTTAAGCTTTTAGGAGAGTTGATTCGTGACACAAAAAACAATTATAGACATTAATATACTTATGAGATGATGAAGAATGCATAGAAGGATAAAGACCTGGCGTGCAACTGCAAGAGAACGAAGTCCACGTTCTGCAAACTGGTCTATAATTGCATGAACCTTCTGTGCAATTTCTGATTTATTGTGAGAAAGATTGAGAATCTGCACAGTACATAGCAGAGTTAAATAATGATCAAACAAATGTTACTTTGCTATGTACTACGGTTTTTTAAAGTTATAACTGATTATGTTTTACCTGCTCTGGTGCACCTTTGCTAACCCTGTGCATCTTGCCAGCAGCATCAATGTATGTAAGTGCAGTTCTTTTATCAGTTGGATTGAATGGAAGGAAATGAACTTCTTTTATTCCAGCTCGTGCCTTGCAAAATTAAATAACCATTAGTAGACTAACCAAATTTCAACTACAGAAGATGGTTGAAACTTACTTTGCAGAATTTACAGTTAGAATAAGGGAAATTTTATTTATGTCAATATGGGGATACTCTATGTAGCACCGATACGACACACGACACGTGACACGACATCTATCAAGTTGATTTCGAAAAGGGCCGTTTATATTCATTTAATATTTAATAATTTAACAAAAAAATGAAACTAAATTAATAATACCCATCAATACGTTATAAAGATGGAAGCTTTAATAAAAAAAATAAAAACTGGAATGAGAGAGACATAATATCAGATAGAAAGATCAAATCATATTAGAGAGAGAATGAGATACAACAAGAACGTAATGAGAATTGACAACAATGATGCTTTTTGCAGAAGAGACAAAAAATTAAAATTGATATGATCAGGTGGAAGCTTTATTAATATATTTTAATTTTTTTTTTAAATTTAAAAAAAAAATTTAAAAAAAATTTAAAAAAAAAAAATTTAAAAAAAAATAAAAAAATTACGAAAATACCATTTGACCGTGTCAGACACGGTCAAATTCGCGTGTCGGAATGGTCAACGTGTCGGAAAAAGTTAACCGCGTGTCCGACACCGTGTCAAACTCTTCCTGTTTTTAGCCCTAATTAAGCCATCATATCAAGTTGATAAATATTGTGAAATTCACTGCAAAAAGCAATGGCAATAAGCTTGAGTGTTGCCAATCTTGTAAGGAATCTTTGAACTTGTACCTCCTTTGGGTCTGCCAACATTGAAACAATTGCACCATCAATTGCATCCTGGTTCTCTAGCCTTGATGCTCTTGCAGCCATAAGTACAACCATATCCTTGTCAACACCTTTGGCAAAAACCTTTCAGATGTATCCCAAAAAAGAGAAAAAGAGGTTAGCATTTTAGAATATGCATGCCATGTATAAACAAATGAATAGACACGTGCACACATTTATATCTATTTATATATGCAGATTCAAATGGTTTCATATGAAAAGGATTTTTTCAGGGCTATATGATAAATTGCGAGTTGCTTGTCAATTATTAGCATTGCTCTTCATTTTACCATAATATGTAATTATTCACTAAAACAAGTTGTTTATTTAAGAAATTGACTACTCTTGTTTCAGATGTGAGTAGAATATATTTGTGCTTGAAAGGTATCTCACATGTCATGCACAAAATACCTTTTAACATTTCAATATGTGACCCTACATTCTGATTTACCTGTTTCTATACTTAGACAGATATGGAGTTTATATCTAAATTGTTATGTTCAATTTTATTGTGGGAAGAATAAAATCAAAACCTCAATCATATTCTTGTCCACTGTAAGCTTGTTAAGAGTTAATGTGCCTGTTTTGTCACTACATAACACATCCATTCCAGCCATTTCTTCAATGGCAGTCATTCTCTTTGTTATGGCACCCTGCAAAGGGTACACCCATCATACCAATTAGCTAAACTGCAAAAATATATATAACCAAAACTTAAACATAATAATAAAAAAAATTCTTTCAAAAGCCACTGAAATGTTGGATTATTACAAACCTGCTGAGATAACCTATGTGAACCAATAGCCATTGTAACAGAAAGGACAGTTGGCATTGCAATAGGGATCCCACCAATTAAGAGCACAAGGAGGTTATCAATACCAACCCTATATCCCCTTTTCTGGATCCCATATATCACAATGATTTCAATAACCATCCCAATAGCAATTGAACAAATGCAGAAATTCCCAATAGATGTAAGAACCTGTAACAATTATGTGATGTCACTGAGCATCATCCTGACAATATACATAAAAAACATCACTCACACAACATTGAGGAGATAGTAAATCCTATATATGAACCTTCTGGAAATGTCCAACATGTGTTGTATTTTCCACTAGATGAGCTGCCTTGCCAAAAAAAGTGTGAACTCCGGTTGCAATAACTACTGCTTCAATTTCTCCTTGCTTGCAAGTTGAACCAGAATATACTCCTTCTCCAGGATGTTTAGTGACAGGAAGTGACTCTCCGGTAAGAGCAGACTGAAATACACAGAAAAATATTTCTGAATGCAATAGGGTCATGTGTGAAGGGCCGGCTTGATGAACCATTGTGTTGGTGGTGTGTCAAAAAGGAGTGTCTCATCTCATATATCTATATGATCAAATACTAAATTTCTTCTCCATCCAAAAATGTTATTTCCTGTTTCTTAAGTCATGAATGGGAGGATATGATGAACCATAGTGTTGGTAAGGATGTCAAAAAGGAGTGTCTCATCTCATATATCTATATGATCAAATACTAAATTTCTTCTCCATCTAAAAATGTTATTTCCTTTTTCTTAAGCAATATTGGAGACCGGCTCAGAAGTTTTCTATTTAGTTCAAATCTCCTTTTACTTTAACTTAGTTGATATGGTGCAAGCCATTAAATAAATATAAGATGCTAAATGTTTAATTTATAAGAATACTTTGGCCAACCCTCCATATACTAAAAGATTATTTGAACTTTTATTTCTGTGCATAGATGCCAAACTTAAGAACATCAACCAACTTGCGCAAATTAATGTTTCTTGTGAGGCTTAAGTCATCCATCAGTAAAAGGACAAATCCCGACGCACAAGACTACCCGAGTGGCGAGGATAGGGTTAAGGGTTAATTGTACGCAGCCCTATCTTTGTATTTTTATGAAGAGGTTGTTTTTCAAAATCAAACCCATGATCTTTCGGTCACAAGGAGCAATCTTACCATTGCTCCAAGGCTCGCCCTCTAAGTTATCCATCAGTATCTTCAGAATATTTTTGTGATTTTTACCTGGTCAATCTTCAAAGGATCTCCTTCAAGGAGACGTGCATCTGCAGGAATGATATCACCAAGCTTGATGCTAACTATGTCTCCAGGAACCAACACTGAAGCATCTTCTTCACTCCATTTTCCATCACGAAGTACCTGTAAATGTAAATATAATGAGGAAGTCAAAGGAACTGGAAACAAGACAAGACAAGATACGAAAAACATTGGAAGAGAAATCTGAAAGGAAAACATAAAATGCAATAATTCTGTAACAATCTATTGTTAAATCAGTTAAAAGAAGAACCTTTGCTTTTGGGGCTAATCTGGCCATAAGGGCTGCAGCTGCATTACCAGCATTATTTTCTTCTATGAAACTGATGGTAGAGTTTATAAGTAGCAAAATAATTATGCCAGCAAAATCTTGATAATCTGGAGGTTCTCCCTGCAGAATTAAGGAGTTGTTATGTTAAATTTACTGGATGATGGATTGCAACCAAACAGTTCTGAGAAAAGTAAAATTTCATTAATTGATACTGAAGCATGACTTTTCAATTTAAACCTATGACAATAACTAGAACAGTTGCAACCAAAAAATTGTATTCAGCACTTCTTTGTATAAGTAACTATATTTTTAAGCTATATGTTAAGGGGATAGATATGCTTACAAATTTTTTTTGAAATTTTTTTACAAATTACACTATGTTCTCCCGGGAGGACATAGTGTAACCAGTGTTCTTCCGGGAGAACATAGTATAGTTTGTAAGAGTTTGTAAACAAAAAAATTTGTAAATATAACCTGTCCCATATGTTAAATGTAACAAAAGGGATAGAAGAAAAATAGTTTCATATTTACTATATATATGATTTTTCTATTTATTTTTTATCATTAATTAACTTTGGAAAAACCATGGAAAAAAAATTAAAACCTCCAAAAATAAGGTGGAGATTTACCCCTCCATGTGCCATAGCTATGGCCATGATAGCAGCAGCTTCCATAACCCATGATAGAGGATTCCACATAAAGCCCAAAAACTTCAGTATCTTACTTTCCTGTA
Source organism: Gastrolobium villosum (assembly GCA_032173675.1). Taxonomy (NCBI): domain Eukaryota; kingdom Viridiplantae; phylum Streptophyta; class Magnoliopsida; order Fabales; family Fabaceae; genus Gastrolobium; species Gastrolobium villosum. The sequence continues at coordinate 17,724 of JAVKPL010012860.1, read as the reverse complement.
CAAATATTAAAAATTATAACAGCTATATGTAAGAAACCTGAGCAACAATTTACAAAGGAGATAAGAAACTAAAAGCACTGAAGTTTGGCTTTTAACCTTCTTTTCTTCAAGCTTATTGTATCCAAACAAGTCTAGCCTTGCTTGTACTTGCTCGGAGCTTAAACCTTCTCTTGTGCATTTAAGATTATCAAAAACCTCCTCAAGAGAAATGTTCTCCTACATAACACAAATTAAATGTTTGTCAAATGCATAATAACAATCATCAGGGAAGTATATTTCAAAAATTTCATCCTACTTTTCTATTAGTTTTGTATTTCTTCATCTTTTGAGTTTGGACTCAAGAAATACACAAAAAGTCATTGATTAAATTTTATTTTTTCAAAGCTACAAATAAGAAATTCAAATAACCACTTCGTGAGTGTCTAGATAATTAAAAAAAAAAAAAATCAGCAAAAGCAAAATAGCTTCTAGATAATTTCCCAACTAGTTAATAAACAACATAACTAATCAACATCAAGTAATCATCTGAAAATTAGCATGTCAGAAACTAAAATATGTTTTCTGTTCCAAATGGTAGAGGAATAAATGTAAATAAGTACTTTGTATGATTTATTTCACATACCAGATCAACAGCTTCCTTGCTAATAGCTTCAAGTTCCATGGACCTCTCCACCATTTTCCTTCTTTTCCCCTTATCTGAACCTGCTCTATCTTCTACTCCCTTCCCAGCAAGAGAATATTAACTCTAGAGCTCTAAATCAAAACTAGAACCCTTCAATGTTGATTCATGAACACCAAAAACTAGCAACAAAATATAAGATGTGCCACAAAAGAAATCATAGTTAAGAAAATACATTTATAACTAAAATAAGCATAAATATACACAAATTTCTTAGTTCAAATATTGAGTTCTAAATCTTTGGATAATAAACCCAAAAGAGTTTATGTAGGGCAAACCCCAATTCACAAGATTCATCGACTTGCAGGAGTAGAGGTGAAGGTCAATTGTACGCAATCTTATCTTTACATTTTTACAAAGAGGCTGTTTCCTTAATTTGAACCTGTAATCTTCTGCTGCTAGAAGGTTCACCCTCACCCAAAAGAGTTTATCTACTAACTAAAATTTTGGTTCTACATAACCCTACCAAAGTTGTGAGCATTACCAGAAACTAAGCCTCTTAGAGAGGCTTGAGAGTGCCTCCAAATCCTCAAAACACTATTTCAAATTCAATTGGATCCCCTTAGCTTAAACGATGTTAATATCAAGAATCCAGGAGATGACATTATACGAATGGCACAATTATATATATATACATAAATGGAAGAGAAAGAGAATAGTGAGTACCCTCCAAACTCCAAAACCAATCAATGTCAAGCATTGCGCTACACGTGCTTAGAATAACAAGAATGATAAAAACTATATAAGATACAATGCTTAAAAAGAGACACATAAAATGCATGTAAGACTCCGCCGGCCAGCTCCTGCAATGTCTGTAGCACACAAAGCTACAAGTGTATAAATTTTGTGTGCAGAGTATAATATTTATTCAAATATCAGTTACTTTTGCGCCATGTCTCTATTTGATTTAGCTTTGAATCCAAGGAACAGTTACCAAAGTGCCACTGTTGACCGATTTTTTTACTTAAATGTCACGCGAATAGTCTTATTTCTCAATCTGCTACGGGGGCAAGTTCGCTACACAGTGTAGCGAACTCGGTTTGCTGACGTGTCACGTTTCTAGTGGACACCAAGTTCGCTACACGGGGTACCGAACTTGGTTTTAACAAATTCACTACCCCATGTAGCGACCTTCAATTTTATTTTATTTTTACTTTAGTACTTGTTATCCACTATAAACGTGATACGTATTGCCCCAGTGGCAGATTAAAAAATAAGACTGTTCGTGTGATATTTAGGTAAAAAAATTGGTGAACAGTGGCACTTTGGTCACTGTTGTGGATCCAATGTTTCTTAGCATGAAGGTAAAATGAATTAATAATTCAATTGTACTTATTTTTCTGGCATATGTACTTTGCACTTTGAGTCACAAGTACCTATATCAAGTTAAATACCATTTGATTCGGTCACACCAATCACATTTACATGTTCAAATTTTGTTCGTTTGCTAATGTTGTTAGTATTACACTGGAATCACTACGTTAAGATTGATTTGTAAAATGAATCAATATTTATATTTCTTTACGACACACACCAAAAATTCAATGGTTAATGTTAAAAAGAAAAAGAAAATCGTTGTCACCTAATTATATTAAGATTTAATATTTCTATTTTTGCTGCACAAATTTTTTTCCTTCCGTACTCACCTAAAAGTTATTGAATCTCATTATAAAGATAAGAAAGAGAAAGGGGAAAATTTAGCGATACCTACTCATCGAGCTTAAATTTTTGGGTTAAATTGATTGTTTATATTTTTATTAAGTTTAGCTGAGGCTAAGAAAAACAAAAACTCTTTCTTTCTATAAAGGGATTTTTGGAACTACAATCGAACTAGAAGGGGGTGCTAAAGAATGAGATCAGCAATTTTCAAGTGAGTCTAACCCATTTTCTAGTGAACCCTTTTTGGGAGATTGTGATTCTCTGACGGAGGCTAAGGTATCTCTAGTATAAAAATAACCATAGTTCAGAGTGGAGTATTTTAATAAAGGGGTTTATTTTTCTCATATTACATGAGAAAACAAACTCTTCCTACACACACCATAAAAAGGTGTGTCATTCATTTTTTTATTTTTTGCTTTTTATAAATAGGCGGATCTCACACTTGATGTATCTATGACATGAGATTACAATCTCCTATAAGATAAGATTTATTTTTCCCTTTAATAAACCACCTCAATATTATCTAGTCTAGTGCTATGTACCTTGAATAAGGGTGGACATGATTCGACCAAAACTGGATTTTTGTTCAACTAGTTCAAACAACCGAACTATTTTATTTTATCTAGTCAAACTTAAGTTGTTTCTAATTCCATGAAATGATTCCATTTAGCATCCTTAATTATGTAAAATATTTTCACTTTAATATTACAATTATAAGGAAGTAATTAATTTTAAGTAATTGAACTACATGCTAAACTATAACTATTTGAACTTGTTCTACAGAGTAAGATAATGAAACCAGATGTGCTGGTTGCTACTTGCTAGTTATTTTATGTATCAGCATAAGTATCCTAATAAGAAGAATTAGTACCTTCGCAAGAAATAAGTATCTATATTAATTATGTGCTCTTCATGAGGGAGGGTGCAGTATTTGAGCTCTGATTATGTATGATCTAGATGCTATAGTTGGTGCTAAGTATATGATTGGCAGTGTCGTACCATGTTTTCTGATGGTTTTGGAATTATGGGGAATTGGACTTTGTAAATTTAATGTTAGGTAAGGGTTGGATTGTTGTTTTGTCTTATATTAATTAATGAAACATAGTAATCATTGGGGCCAAGGAGTGTTGGTAGCAAAACTAATTATCGATATGCTTCTATCGCAATGTTTAACATTGTATAAGAGCTTTAGTGATCATGAGGTCACGAGTTCGATCTTCACCGCCTCTCACTTTCTGGTAGAATTAAAATAAAAAACACGAAAGGTAAATCAAAAATTGGGTCTGTGCAATATCACGCTTCAAGCCTAAAGAGCTCTTGCGTGAGAGGATGTGTTACAGAATATACTATAAATCATTAAAAAAAGCCCCCACCTAATATCTTAAAATTTTGAGTTGAAATGATTCTTTAACATCTTGCGTGGGAAACTCAATAAAGAATATAGTGTTGGGCTAGTGACACTCACTTTGCTCTTTCACCCATATTAATGTCAATAACACATTTATTGTAAATTAGTAGGTGATGTGCCTATGGCAAGTTATATTTTCCAAGCTAAAAACAATAGGAATTTAATTATAAAAGAGCATGTTTTGTTTATTAATTGCTTTTATTATTTAGTATTTTTAGTTTTTTTATTTCTCATTTTTTATATGATTTTTATAGGTTAAAGTGTGAAAGAGATTCGAAGATTTGAAAAACAAGGAAGGGAAAACCGCGCGAGAGACCAAACAAAGTGTCAGAGTGTCGCGCCACTATTGAATTGAAATTTGAGTTCAAAATTTGAATTCAAAATTTGAATTCAGAATTCGAATTCAAATCTGTTTTAATTTAATTCTTCGGTTACGTAATAAGTTTTAATTTAATTCTTCCGTTACGTAATAATTTGTAATTTAATTCTTCCGTTATACGTTTCACCAGATGGGCATTTTCGGGAAAGAAGTACCGGGCTGTGCGAGTATTTTTGGAAGAGGGAAAAAGAGTCTTATAAATAGAACTCTTCACAAAACCCGAAGGAGGAACTCAGAAATTGGGAGGCAGATCTGTATACTTTGAGAGGAACAGCACACGGATCAGCATTTAAAGCTCATCATGTCAAATTCCAAATTATCCTTGATCAACGCTGCACCATTTAAATCACATTTCAAACTATCCTCAATTAACGCTGAAGCAATTAAAGGAAGAATCAACAATCAAAGCGCTGAATCAAAGCGCTGAATCAAAGCACGACTGACACTACAGCAAATAAGGATAGGATGCTTTGTCAGCATTACATCAAAATGAAGTGTCATCCTCATCTATTCACGCAGCATTACATGGACCAGGCCCATAAACTCAAGTATAAAAAGGGTGGTCCTCCACCATTCCAAGACATTCCATTCCATTCAGATCTAATCCATTCCATTCGAAGAGAGACAACCATCGTGCATAGAGAGTCCTGTAGATCTCGATTCATCTCTTCTTCTTTTTCTTCCACTCTCTTTTATTTTAATTGATGTTGAATTTTAGATCAGCGATCATGATGTTGATTGGCTAGATCTTTTTATTGTAGTCAGGGTCACGATCCATATGTGAACCCTTGACACGAAGGATTGATTTGTGGTTTTTAATTTATATAATTATCTTTATCTTTACTCTGTACGAATTTTATATTCCCTTTGTTAGAGTTGATCAATCTGATAGTTGGGGATATTCTGAGGATCAAAATCATAGATAGGAATATTGGGGTTTTGATCTCGAAAGGGGGTAAGAAAACAATCTCTGTGCGTGTTAGGAATAGACGTGCATATGATTGCAGATGTTTAAATTATCGTGCCCATTGCTTGATCCCATGAGAAACATTGCAAGGAATTGGGGTTTCTCATAGGATTAAAGGGTTAACCCTGCAAGGAATTGAGGGTTAACTATTAACTCTGCTTAGAGGATAATTTATCTAAGTGATTATATAAATAATTATTGTAAATTAATCCGGAGTAAAAAGCGGGGATCATTTGGTGAATGAACCCTGGCTACAATGTTTTTCTCATATTCTTTACAAAACAATTTTCATTTTTTATTGTTTTATTTTTCAATATAAAAATACAAAAACAAGTGCTTTTATTTTCAGATTACAATTTTACTCAAATTGACAATATTTGTCAAAACCCTATTTGAAAACTTCCATTCTTTAAAAGAAAGTTTAATTGATATTCGATCTCAATCCCTGTGGAGACGAACTTTATTTATCACTTTTTTACTTGTGCGATCGGTATACTTGCCGGAGAGCATCAGTAAGGGTTGGTCAAGAAACCCAAATGAAAAGTAAAAAAAGATTGAAAGAAGAAAAAAATTCAAAAATAAAAATAAAATATTAATTTAATAAAAATAAAGAGAAAATAAATATAGATAAGAAATAAAAATATATAAGAAATTAAATCTAAGCAATGCACAGTCATAGGATATGATCATAAGAAGTTAAATAAAATCCTAGAATAATTTACCAAAAAATAAAAATAAAAGTCCTAGAATAAGCCTTGTATATTTTGTTTCTGCATTGAAATCTAAGGTCGTGCAGTCTTATTGCGCTGAAAATTCTGGAGGGTAAGTCACACTACCAGAGTCAAATGCACATATTGTCTGCTAACATGGGCAGAAAAAAAGGAGACTGTTAGGTCCAAGATAGACCGTATTGCTATACCATATGGTATGCGCTCAGAGATAGTGTATATCAACTATATACTGGGCTTAAAGCCGAGGTCCCAATCACTGCGCACAAGCAATAGGTTTTACAACCAATGAGTGGTGTGTGCTCAGTGTGAGTGGGATAAGCTAATCAATCGAGAAGTGAATACCTGGGATGTTTGAGCTCTTATTTATAGGAATACCTTCCTAGGTTTTCAGCCCCCTGAGCTCTCCCCGTTTTAGTCGGGAATATCCGCCCTTCTGTTGAGATCCCATCTGCCTTAATCGCCTTGAATCAGTGACTGTTCCAAGCTGTTGAGATACTCGAAAATCTCCTAGTGAGATCTTCTCCTCGGCGGTTGTGATGCTTGCACTATCTCCGTAACAGTTTTCCCCCAGCTCGGTATCCCGTATGTCGGCATGCCGAGATGATTTCCATTTTTACTTTGTTTAACTGGCATCTCTGACCTCGAATTTCTTCTTTCTTCAAGACTTGTTTTACACCTCCAACCTTTGGTTCACTCGCATCAACTAAGTCGAAGGTCGTAGCCAAATTCTAATTTTCATGCTAAGATTCTTAATTGAACCCATGACGTCATTGAGTTTTAGATGTCGGAATTTGATCTTATCATTTTTCCCTGACCTTTCATCTCACGCCTGTGGTGACGGTTACAACGAGCCACGTGTGCTTCACCTATTGGCATTTCGTGCATCGTGCAGGGTGTGCTACGTTGAGCCTGGCGTAGGTCATGATTGAACGCATTGAATGCGTGCAGGACATGCAGGGCGTGCAGGCCGAAACTCCCTTTTTACCCTTCGTTCTATAGCCGTTAGGAAAAACCTTTTGGCCTTCACGTTTCCTGCTCCCTCACCCTTTATATATCAGTTTGCAACTGACTGGGCATTTTTACCTTCTACTGCCTCTTCTTACTCCTTCGGATACATTTCGTTGAGTTTTCTGGGTATCTCTCCGTTTGTCAAGGCATTCTCCATTCATTAATCTTCTCCTCATTCCTTAACCAGGTACCTTTCTTTTTCATTGTAGACTTTTATTTGTTCATTTTCCTGTTGGAGATGAGTGTTTTCTGAACTTCCCATTCTGAAGTGGGTAATGGACATTCCTAGTAGTTCTAATGCGGCTAGTGGCCGAAATGATAGGGGAGAAATTTCTGAGGAAATGATAGAGAGGTTGCCCAAATCCGTTCAATACTGGTTCTATGGTAAAGAATACACCGAAGAGGAGAAGCTGCAGCAGCTTCTCCGAAGTCATCGAGGAGGTCATCGGGCCTCCCGAGGTGTTCGTGGTATGAGAGATAGAGGTCGGAGGGGAAGAAGGGGTGAACACACTCAACTACACTTTGATAGGAGTGTTTCCTCTTCAATCCCTAATCCATCAACTTCTGGATCGGGTTCCTTTTCCGAGCTGGTTCCTCTATCATACATTCTACCAGCCTTACAACTATGTCCAGGTTCGGGATCCGTCCTAAGCCAGATCCCACCTTTTCAGTTGAGTGATAGCTCTTCAAGCATTTCCTCATCCGAACTGGGTTTTCCCACATCGGATGTTCCTTCAAACTTCTATGACTCGGCATCCAGTCAGGTGCCTTTCGTCGATCTTATTAGTAGCTCTGATGATTCTGTCCCTTTTTCTTGGAGCCCAGGCTCCTTACCATCTGACCTAGATGACCCGGGGTCGCATCAAGTTGAATTTATTTCTGATCCAACTCCTTCGTGTTCCAGGGACGTGATAATGGAAAATTCTGATGTTCAGGATTGGGTCCTTCTAGAGATCCTCCATATGCGGTCTATTATGACACCGGCCGACGTAACCCAACTTCCTCTTGGAAACCCTAGTGGGGTCGACCTTCTTCCCGTTGGTGACTATCCGGTATGTACAGGTCCTATATCGGACGAGCCCTGCTTTTTTTATTTTTACCGGGACTTGGTCACCAAACTCGGAATTCAGCTTCCGTTTACTGACTTTCAGATGGCAGTGCTCCGACGTATTAGAGTAGCACCCTCACAACTTCACCCCAATTCTTGGACTTTCATCCGAGGATTTGAGCAAGTATGCTCTTACCTCTGCCTACCATGTACAGTCTCTCTCTTTTATTTTCTCTTTGATGTATATACAGCTCGGACCGGTGCCGAGGCAAGAGAAAGGAAGGGGTGGGTTACCCTTCGAGGTACTCCTGGTAGGGGTATCTTCATTCCCTACTCTCAATCCTTCAAAGGCTTTAAAAATGCCTATTTCAAAGTGGCCTCTCGCCCTGACACTCTTCCGTGGTTTGGCAAGGAGTTGGTAGATGACGGAAATATTTCATGTCAATTCGAGCTGTACTAGACGCGGAAACATTACCGACGGCGTCCTAAAGATTATGCCACCCCTTTGACCGCTCTTTCCAAGGATGAAAGGTTGGCGGTGCGAGTTATAATTGAATATGTCGATGATTATGATATCATTGATTTAAGTCGAATAGTAGATAAATTTGAGGATGATGCAATTTATGAACTCGGCATGTACGTCAAGTTTATATTATTTTTACTTGCTTTAGCTTATTTGTAGTATCTTGATCCGAACTTTGACCTTCGTTTGCAGTTAGCATGACGTCCGCCGAATACAAGAAATATCTCCCAAAGAAGTCCGCAAAAGGAAAATCGAGAGACGCTGCTCCTCTTGAGCCCGAGGCTTCCAAAAGAAGACGGGTAGACATTATACTTGGCAATAGCTCGTCAAGTGCAGAGGTGGTGGCAACTGATGCTCACGTTGCTCCGTCTTCCCCGTGTCCAGTTCCCCCCATTGCTCCTCAGAGTAATCTGATTAACCTAGAGCCAGGAGAGCTGTGGAGGTCGGGGGTTTCTGACCGCCTCAGGGCCGCCTTGAAGCCTCCTCCAAGTCTCGTCATGGACTCAGGCTTGACCTCTACTGTGAAGGTTGAAGAGCTGGGCCAGTCAAAGTCGGACTTAGAGGTCAAGGTTGAAGAGCTATGTAAGGAATTAGACACAATGAAGAAAGGTTTGGAGTCGGCCACCTCCAAAGCCAATGAGCTGAGTGCTGAGAAGGAAACCTTTCCCAAATTGATGGCAGACAAGGATGCCCAGCTTCAGGAATTGCGGTCCCATCTAGACCAGACCACGGCAGATTTTGAGGAGGCTAAAGCCGTGGTGGTAAACACCGTCGTCCAGGCCTTCGACAATGCTATTGCCCAAGCCCGGGTTCTGAACCCTGGGCTTATTACAGATGGAATGGACGTGTCCTATGATGTGAAAGATGGCGCCATAGTTCCTGGGACACCGGGTTCCGACTTAAATGAGGAAGAGGCTGAAACCAGAACTTGCTAGGTTCAGTCCTCCAGTAACATAATGAAGGGGTCGGAATACCGACCTTGTCTTGTAATAGGCTTTCAATACCTTTATTTTGTAAACAACATTGCCGCGTTAGGTCGGCTTAAAAGTTATAAATTTCAATTCTATTCCTCTGAGATCGTCAATTTGTTTTACCACTTTAATCTCATCTTATTCGTCTTGCGAATCGCGAGAATCTTTGTTGGCCGATCTAGAATGTATATTTTTTTTTTCGTCAACAAAAATCCATTTCTTATTTGATCGTGACGCGTCGGAATCTTAAATAGAAGTCATTGATAACAGAATTTATATAACTGCTCATTTGTTTGCATTTCGAATGAAATCTTTTACAAATCCGAGCTTATTAACTCGTTTATTTGCATCGAAATAAATCTACCTACTGACAGAGCTTAAGAACTCGTCTTATTTGCGTAGAAATAAATCTAGTCATTAACTGTGCTTTCAGCCTAACTATAGTAGACCTTTAGCTTATCTTTTTGGAGCAAGTATAGGCTCCCTTCCCGAGATTATCCTTAATCTTATAGGGGCCTTCCCAGTTTGCTGCGAGCTTTCCATCTTTGGCATTTTTGTTGCCGATGTCTGCTCTTCTTAGAACTAGGTCACCACACCGAAACGACCAAGGTCTTACCTTCTTGTTGAATCTAGCAGTCACTAAACGCTTTGCCATCATATTTTTATATCTGGCATTCTCCCTGCATTCATCCAATAAGTCAAGCTCTACAAAGGGTGCTTCCTCATTTTGGCCTTCCGTGCCTTGCAATCTTTGCATCCTTCTCCAGGATGGTTCACCGATTTCAACCAGAATCATTGCTTAACATCCATATGTCAACCTGAAAGGAGTTTCTTCTGTGACAGATTGAACGCTTGTTCTGTATCCCCACAAGACTAGATGTAGTTGTTGCACCCAATTTCCTTTGGCCTCATTAAGCCTTTTCTTGAGCCCATTGATTATCACCTTGTTGGCAGACTCGGCCTGTCCGTTGGTCTGAGGATGTTCTACTGAGGCAAATCGGTGCTTAATCTTGAAATCAACCATGAGCTCTTGGAACTTTTTATCAATAAACTGTGTTCCGTTATCGGTAATAATCTCCGCAGGAATTCCGAATCAGCTTATCAAGTTTCTTTCAAAGAACCTCCGTATCCTTGTTGAGGTAATGGTAGCGAGGGGCTCAGCCTCGATCCATTTGGTGAAGTAATCAACAGCAACTATCAACCATTTGAGTTTCCCTTCAGCCGCGGTAAAAGGTCCCAACAGATCCATTCCCAATTTGAAGAACGGCCATGGTGCCGTGATAGTTTGCAATTCTTCAGGGGGTGCATGAATTATTAGTGCATGCTTTTGACATTGCTCACACCTTTTAACGTGTCCCATAGCGTCTGCCCCCATAGTCGGCCAGTAATATCCTGCCCTTAGTGCCTTTTTGCCCAAAGCTTTTCCTCCCATGTGATTCCCATTAATGCGCTCATAGATCTCCGCCAATACGTATTCGACCTCATTATTGTCCAAGCACTTCATCATGGGCTTGTAGAGACCTTTTTGTAGAGTTGCCCTTCTACTATAGTAAAACAGGCCCAGTTCCTCACGAGCTTTTTTGCCTCTTGCGTGTAATCTGGCACGATTCCTTTTTCTAGGTAGGCCACAATTGGCCTTCTCCAATCCTCCGTATCGGTTATCATCATGACACATGTCGGCTCTAAAATGCTCTGTTGAATCACAGTGCGATGGTTGCCAGAACCCTTCGAGCTCGCCAGTTTAGATAGGATGTCGGCCCTACTGTTCTCATTTCGAGGTATGTATTGGATCATAACCTTGTCGAACTCGGCCAGCAACTCCTTGACTCTTTGAAGGTACTTCATCATCAGGGGGCCCTTAGCTTGGTACTTTCCTTCGACTTGGGAAGTAACCACCTGTGAATCACTCATGACTTTTATTCTCTTCGCTCCGTGCTCTTTCACTTGCATAATCCCTGCAATGAACGCCTCATATTCATTCAGCTTGGTCGTTCGAGGTCAGAAATGCTAAGTGGAGTGAGTGCTCAATGGATACTCCTTCCGGGCTCTCAATGATCACCCCTGCTCCGCTGCCCTTAGAGCTCGAGGATCCATCCACATATACTGTCTAGAGATCTTTATCCGCTTCTTCTTGTTCATTGGTCGAGGTTAGATCTAGGATGAAATCGGCCAATGCCTGCGACTTAATTGCTTGTCGAGGTTCGTACATTATGTCGAATTTGGAAAGTTCGACGGCCCAATTGATCATTCTCCCTGCTAGGTACGGCTTGTGGAGTACATGCCTGATGGGTTGGTTCGTTCGTACTATAATTTGGTGACTTTGGAAATAAGGTCGGAGTCTTCTTGCTGTTGTCAGCAAAGCAAATGCAACTTTCTCCAGCTTCTGATAGCGAAATTCCGGTCCTTGTAATGTCCGTCCTACAAAATATATCGGCTGTTGTAATTTGTCAGTTTCCCGGACCAGAGCGGCGCTGATGGCCTTTTCACCTACAGACAGGTACAAAATCAACGTTTCTCCGGGCTCTGGTTTTGTTAACACAGGAGGGGTGGCTAAGAAACTCTTGATATTCTCAAATGCCTTCTTGCATTCTCCCCCCAGCCAAAATCTGCTTCCTTCTTGAGGAGTTTGAAGAAAGGCAAAGCCTTCTCGGCTGACTTGGGCAGGAATCTAGTCAAGGAAGCAAGGCGACCTGTGAGCTGTTGAACCTCTCTCTTGCTCTCCGGCTGTTTCATTTCGAGTATAGCCCTGCATTTGTCAAGGTTTACTTCTATCCCTCGGTTGGTAAGCATAAAACCCAGGAACTTTCCAGCTGGTACCACAAAGGCGAATTTGGCTGGGTTCAGCCTGATCTTTCGAGCTCTTAATTGCTTGAAGGTCTCCCCGAGGTCGGCAATGTGTGCCGAAATGCTTACCGATTTGACGATCATGTCGTCAATGTAGACTTCCAAATTTCTTCCAATCTGTGCCTGGAAGACTCGGTTCATCATCCTTTGATAAGTCGCCCCAGCATTCTTGAGGCCAAAAAGGCATGACGTTGTAACAAAAATTCCCTTTTTCTGAGATAAAGACTGTCTTTTCATGATCGTCTGGGTGTAAAGGGATCTGATTGTACCCCGAGTACGCATCCATAAATGAAAGTAGCTGGAATCCATACGAATTGTCAACTAGTTGGTCAATGCTGGGCATTGGGTATGAGTCCTTCGGGCAGACCTTGTTTAAATCAGTGTAATCAACGCAGATTCTCCACTTTCCACTTGGTTTTTTAACCATTACCACGTTAGACAGCCATGTGGTGTACTGTATCTCCCTGATAAATCCGGCCTCTAGAAGCTCGTCCACATGCTCGCTTAGAGCTTGTCGCCGGTCCGACCCTATCTTCCTCTTCTTTTGGGATACTGGCCGTGATCCCGGATACATGGAAAGCTTATGGCAGCAAAATGCTGGGTCTATTCCCGGAATCTCCGAAGCCTTCCATGCAAATACATCAGAATTTTTCTTTAGGAAAGAAATGAGTTCCTTTTGAAACTCATCCCCTAGAGACTTTCTGACCTTGGTGTGTCCTCCTCCATCCCCTCGGATCTCGACTTCATCTAACTCACCTTCAGGTTCTGGAAGCGGCGCCTGTAGCTCTTCCCTCATGTCAAGCTCAATCAAATTCACCTCCCTTCCAGCTGCCCTCAGGGACTGGTCCTTCGTTCCTCCATTTTTAATTCGAGGGGGAGATGCTGGATCGCCATGATGGACTCGTAAGGTCTATCATAATAGCATTTCCTTGATTCTTTTTGGTCTCCTCTTATTGTGACGACCTCATTATTTGGTCCTGGCATCTTCAAGCATTGATGCTTAGTGGATATCAGCATGTCCAACTCGTGAATCGTAGGACGGCCAATGATCACGTTGTAGGAAGAGGAAGTATCCACTACAACGAAACGAACCGTTCCAGTATGGAACGAATCCTTCGTACCTAGACTCAGTTTCAGGTCAATATAGCCCTTTGGGGGGGACGGTGCTTGCTTGGTCGGACCGCGAGCTGCTCGGGAATAATTTATATTGTAGGAGCAAGAGCACAGAGCAACAGTCAGATTTGCCAACAGGAGCAATTTACTCTGACTAAGAGCAACCCTCTTCGACTATACGCAAGCATACATGTCAAGCAATATAGGGTATTATAGCCCCAGATTTATCGTCCTCAAGGAGCAATTGTGAAGTAAGAGACGTTCAAGGAAACTTGATTTGTAAAAATAAAGAAAAGCACCTATTCTTGACTAAGCTTCACAAAGAGAAATCTCTAGTCAGCTAGTTAAACAATGTTAACCATTCTGAACCTAGATGAGAGCGGTGAGAAATTAGCATGATCATCGAATATGCAGGCATCAATTTGAAGTAGTTCAAAAGTAATCAGTGAGAAGAGAGTAAAATCAATAGTGTAAACACAAGTAAAATATTGTCGAAAAAGTTGCAACAAAAGATTGATGTGGGGTTGATTTTTAAGAAAGTTAAGTAGGTATTCACGGGCTCCATATTTTCATCCCTTTGGTTAACCCTGCTTGGTAGCATATTTTATAAGTGGAATCTGCTCCTTTCTTTACTTTGCCTTAGGGTAACAAGAGAGCAAGGCCTTACTCCCACCTTACTCTAGAGGTCTTAGAGTTACACACGAGGAAACCATGCTGCCTTCTCAAAAGAGTATGGATTCACATGGCAATGCTCCTCATTCCGGGTGTTTCTCCCTCATTTCTTCAGGGTAAACTACCCCAAGATCTTGAGACTGCTCCACACGCCCCTATCAGTGTTTCATCGACCGAGTAGTCCCGGGATGAGGTTGCAGCCCAAGGGGTTTCACAGAATCAATATATTAAACCAAAGAGCAACTCATATTTCATTTATAAAATATGTGTTCCTTACAAAGTTATCCTAAGACAAAAGGGATTACTTCTATGGAACCCTTACCTACTTAAGGAAAGTTAGCTCCTAGTGAGCATTTTTACTAAAGAAAAACAAAAGGAATAATAAAACTATCCTAGAATGGGGGAAATTGGTTGTTATTCTCCTTTGCTATGTTCCTTTTATAGAGCCCTTCATTAAATCCTCACTGTTCCTTTCATCAAGGGCTGTGCTTTCTTCAAATCCTCTCCAATGGTAGCTCTGCTCCTTGCCAACTCAGCTCTTCATAGGAATACTCTCCAATAGCAGCTTTGCTCCTCGCCAGCACAGCTCTTGGTGGAAGTGGTCCCCTTGCTTTTGGTTTCTTTTTGTGCGCAAGAATTCTGGAATCAGGGAGACATGCCTACTATTTCTGCTGTAGCTGATGTGGCGGCTCCTGATTGCTTTCTTTTCTTGCTTTTGTACTGTAGCAGGGAGATACCTCCACCTTCTCTGCTGATGCTGACGTGGAGGCTCCTGATTGTTACTTTTCCTGCTTTTGTACTGTAGCAGGGAGACACCTCCACCTTCTCTACTAATGTTGGGAGGCTCCTGATTGTTCCTTTTCCTGCTTTTGTACTGTAGCAGGGAGACACCTCCACCTTCTCTGCTGATGCTGACGTGGAGGCTCCTGATTGTTCCTTTATCTGCTTCCTGTATTGTAGCAGGCTTTATGCTCCCTTCTGCGCAGCATTCCTCTCTCTTTCCGCAATGTACAGCTCCTTCTGTTGGGTCTTAGGTTTCCTGATCAAAACAAATTAACCCAATAATCATATGTGAAAAAGATAATGTTAATTTTCTCCAAGCGTACTCTAATTCCCGTTTCAAGTATTGCTCTGGTCTGCTTTTTAAAACAATTGTTTCTCATGGAAGAAGGAGGTTAAAGAGAGTGATTTGTAATCAAAACTTGGGCTTGGTGGAACAATATGTACCCAATGGACCTCAACTTTTGAGGACCATCAACACCACAAAACTAAACATTACTCGTCCCGAGTAATCCCTTACTACTTTCACTCTTCTTGTGCTAGGTTAATGCTCCTTGAGATTTATCGATGGAGAGTTAAACAGAACTTCTTCCATTGCTTCATTGGAGCATCCATCTGACTTGTGAGGTTTCACCAGCTTCAGTGTGAGTGTGTGACCTCTTCCACTCTATAGTCAGTTTTCTCACTGCGTTGCCTTAGGAATGAACTTTTAACTTCTTCTCTTGCTTCATGGCTCCCCTCTTCATTTCTTCCTTCTTAGGTCTTTTGACTGGAAGTCAACTACCCTTGTCTTTGCATAGGGCTGACCTTCAACAGTGTGCTCTTTGAGCGGCTCTTGCTCCTAACTTTTGATGATTAGGGCCCTTTGGGCACAATTCTTGGAGCAGAGGAGATGACCTGATTTATTTAATTTTTTTTTCCAAAGATCAGAAGTAGAGCAACTTGAAATTCCTTCCTTCAGCAACTTCATGAGTTCACTGACTATTAGAGCGTCCGATTCTTGTGTAGTGTTTTTGAGCTTGGTGTTGCTCCAAATCAGATTGATGCCCTATGTTGCTTTGTCTGAAACTGTAAACTCTTCACAGCATCTCAAGGAGCAAAACTCTGAACAGAAGAATCATTGGGTAAACCAGGACGCTCAGGATGATAAACTAACAAGAACTAAAAGCAAGAATTTTTTGAAAAACAAGTAAATCAGGGTGGCAAATCCCTGGTACACCGCAGAGGTTTTTTTTTCTAGGAGCAAGTCAGACACATTTCACTCCAAATATTCAGGCATTCATTCCAAGAAAATTTAATCAAGTTAAATGAGTAGAGAACGAATAAACCTGGGGTCACCGGAGTGACCCTTATTGCTCCTCGGTTTCTTGATTTGCTCCACTGTAGGGAGCAGTCATCACTGCTTCTGGCGGGAAGATGTTTGGAAATGGTGGATATGGAGTTTGCCCCTTGAATTTTTCTCCCCAGTTACTGGCAAAGACTTGATCACGAGCCCTGCAGTACAATCTGAGTTGAATATCTTCTTCTCTGTTCTTCATCAACTCATCCCTTAGGAGCCTAATCTCCTCTTTCCAGTCATTCCTATCCTCTTCATGGGTCTGTTCTTTTTCTTCCACCTTTTTCTTCAGTGATTCCACTGCTTCCACCAGGTCCTTCACCGTATTCAGCAAGTTTGAAGATCCTTCCCCTTCCTCGATCTTCTTTTTCTGAGGTTGAGGTTCAGCATTCTTTATCTGGTATAGTTCTTTCTGCAGGGCTATCTTTTCTTTTTCGATGAGCAGGGTGGCTTCTTTAAAAGCTTGTAGCTCCTTTCCTACTGTATCCTCTAAGGCTTGCACCTGGATAGCCAGAAGATCTGCGCCGAGCCCAAACAGAGTGTGACAAGTCATGTCACTTGTTTCAACCAGAAACTGTCTTTTTTCCTTACTTGTGGAGGCTCTCTTAAAGGGAAGTTTCTCCCTCCTTTGAGCTTTTCCAAGTTCCTCCTTCACACTGCCTGAGATTTCATTTTCTTCTTCTTCCTCCCTTTCCTCTTTTTCTTCCTTCTCTTCTTTTTCTTCCTCCCCCTCACTTTCCATTCCTTCGTTGTCCCTGATTCTTCTTATCGTGGACTGGTCAATGTTAGCCCCTTCTGGAATGGTTTCCTCCTTAATCGGAGTAGTGGCCTTTAGACCAGCCCTTTGGCACATTTCCGTGACCAGACAGGGGAAGAAGAATGGGGAGTTCCTTGGTGCATTTGACACCAAATGTTTGTATACTATCTTTCCAACATCGAACTTCTTCTTGGTTAAGATGCAGAAAACCAGCACTTCTCTTTCCCAGTTAACTCTAGAGTCATTGCTTACAGGCATCAGACGAGAGTTTATGAAATGCATGCATACCTTTGCTTTGAACTTGAGGTGTTTCCTCAGGATAGACTCCCTGGTTCCCCAAGTTGCTCCCTCTGTGCCTATTTCTCGAAGCACCTCTCCAGTCATGGCCTCATCTCCTCGGCCAGCACAGTATCTTTCGAACGCGTCTTGCTCAGTGGGAACTGAAGCCGTGTTGTAGGCTTCGTTGATCTCCTCAGGAGAGAAGTCCACTTTCGCTCCTTTGATGAGGAGTTTTGGGAGATCTTCCTTCTTTACTCCCTCCAAGAATGCAGTTACAAACTCGGTACGAGCCCTTGAGGGAGGTTCAACGAACAGTTCCCAGTCCAGCGTTGTTATATCTTCTGTCATCCATCGCTCGAGTTCTCCATGCTTGGAGTTGAAGATGATGCCTCGTTCAGGTATGATTGTTCGGTCGATTGTGGTGCTGACCACCTTAAGCCTTTTCCCTGTTCGGGTTCTTTTGTTCGAAGCGGAAGCAACATGAATGGTGGCTTTTTGGCGTGTCATGGTGTAAAGCTCTGAGTTAGGGGAGTGTGGTAAGAGGTGAAAAGGTTTTGCTCTTGGTTTGAA